>JANRGW010023401.1:0-21414 GCA_024733675.1 Psilopsiagon aymara
ATCCCTCCTGGAGCAGAGGGAAGAAAAAGGGGGAAGTGAGTGAACAAACTGTGTGGCTGATTTATGGCTTAAACCACGACAATCTCCCATCTAAGGGTAGCTCAGTGAGTGAAAACTCCAGTGCCCTGAACCTGCACTCTTCAGCACAAGTCAATCTCTGTGGTTACTCAGGGACAGTTTGGCTTGTGATGATGTGGAGAGATGGTGGCCAAGGGGCTCCTTGATCCCTTTATTTGTATTGGCTGTGATGCTTGCCTGTCCCACATCTGGATGTTGTCTGACCTTCCTCATGAGGGGTTTCTCACCCCTGCCTGCTGGGCTTTGGAGGGGTTTATCTCTCTATAGCTGTATGGTGGTGCTGTAAAATGGCATGACTTCAGTTTTCTGGAAGTAAAGAGCTGAACATTTTTCCTTGAGCACCACTGGCATTGAAATTCTCCATTTCTTAGTCTGGCAGAGCTGGATTTTACCCGCTTCCTTTTAGCACGAGTGTGCCTTGAAATTCAAAAGGTCACTAGACAGCAATATATGATTATAGTCTGGGGGGTTTTGGTTGGGTTTATTTTTGTGGTGGCTTTGTTTATCTTTTTTTTTCCAGTTTGGTTTGTTTTTTTATAATCTGAGTGGACAGACTATGTGAAAGATGATAGTGAATTTTGGACATCTCCCTAAGATGTTTTAGAAAGTGCTTGTAGAGAGAGCTATGTGTGCTCAGATGTAACAACAGCAAACACATGACACAAACACACTTACGTGATATTTTGTGGGTTTTTTGGGTTCATTTTTTTTCCTTTGTTTTTCATCTTTACAAAGCAATAAACTCCTAATTGTAGAAATGTGGACAGGAAATAACAAAATAAGATTTCATCTGGAGAACTGTGGGATGATACATCAGATGAAAAAATAATTCAAAACATATATATTCAAGAAGAAAAATAAGAGATAATTGGAAAGCAGTAATACAGAAGAGACCTAAGGGTAGCATTAGACAGGAAATTACAAAGCCATTTCAAATGCAATGTAGCAATAACTTACATGGAATAATAATAATAATAATATTTTATCCTTCTGATTAAAAATCTCAAAAAGATTCATGGGCTTCATGCATTGCAATCATTTTGACCATCACTGGAAACATTCACCTTCAAGGTGCTTTTTGCTATGTTTTATATTTTTGCTACCCTTTAAGTACACATAGCTATCTGTAATTATATTTTGCTGCTGCTCAGGTCTCTGCTGCATGGTGGTGGGGGTGGTGTTAGGACTCCTGGGGCTGTCGGAGGGTTGATGGCAGCAGCAGAGTTTTGTTGAAGTCACGTCGGTGTGTTCAGAGCAGTTGCTGGTAGGAATCACCTTTCAAGAGGCAGACCTCCCAGTTTTCTTCTAAAGCTTCCGTAGTTTTGCAGAAAGCATTCAGCTGGAGCTTTCCCTGGACAGTTGGTCTCCTGGGCAGTCCCCTGCCTGCACACAGCTGTTCAGGGAGCCCCAGAGGGGAAGGAGGCTTTTCATGGTGGAGGTTTTCAAGCAAATATTGGGTTGATTAGGAGGGAACATGGCTTGTGCCAGAACATCAGGGTTTACGCTTTACGAACAGAGACTAGCTTTGCGGAGTTTTAGAGCACGTGGGTGATCCATGCATATGGCTCATTAATTATAAGCTTAACAGAGGATCCACTATTACATTTTTAGTTGGTTTTTTTGGGGGTTTTTTTTTTTGTTTTTTTAAATGTAGTCTGGTTTGTTAGCTTTGGGGGTGGGGAGCTCTTGCTGGGTGTGATTATTCTTAATCCAATAATCATAGAGCACTCATTGCCTATGTGGATATCTTAACCAACCAGGAAACAGCTCCAGGGTGAAGCTCAGAAATAGAGTTACAACACTAATACTTGGCTACTTCCTGTCATTTCAGTCAAGGTGAGAGACCCCTTTAAATGCCTCTGTTTTCTGTAGTCATTCATTTTATCGGTAATATTCAAATTTACAAAAGCCTTGTTTTATTCTCATCAGCACTTCGTGAGTTTATTGAGTTGGCCTGATTTAGCTTAAATGCACAACAATGCATTGCAGAACACACGCTGAAAAAGGCTACTACTGAGATTTTTCCAGAATTCTTTATAAGCGAGATACTTGCTACGAACAAGACAGTAAACAGCATTCCTGAGGAAACACCCAGGGCTGCTCGCACACTACTGCAAGGTACATTGGAAGCTGTCAAATGGTTTGTTCTGGGGAAAATGGTTGCTCTGGATCGCTGGTGCTCTGTGCATCCAGGAAAAAAAATGTAAGAAGGAATATTTCCAAATACATCTGAATGCTTATCATTCTTCTACTGACACGTACCTCTGCATGTGCCTACGCACTGCTTTCCATTTAGGTAATGGGGATTTTCCAGAAGGAGGTATTCATCACTGAAGTATTTAGATCCTGCAGCTGCAAGTACAGCTTTGGGTTTAGAAGCTGAAGAGAGCCCATATGCTGCCAGCTTTTGTGAGCTTCTGCTCTCTGAATTGCTTCAGACACCTGTGTGAGCTCCTACAGCCAGCACATTACCCTCTTGCAGGTAGTAAAGTAAAAGGATATCATATTGATGCTTTTCCACTGGGCTTGCTTTGGGACATACTAGGAGTAGGAACAAAGATTTGTCTTGCTTGAAAGCAAGCTTGAAAGGCCTTCTTATGCCCTTATATAGCAAAAGGGTACTCTGGAGTGCTTGAAAAGCACATAGTAGCTGTGGGGACAGGCTGGGCTCTCAAATACAGATGTCACCAGGGAGGATCTGCCCTAAGGCTGCTAGCAGTGCGAGCACCCACCAGTCACCCCTGCCTGGGATCTGGAGGTTGTGCTGACAGACTCAGTACATGGAGAAACAATTTCAAGGTAGGGTCACTAAAATGGAGTTGCTTTGCTGACGCATTACCCACAGTATAACTTCCAAGCTTGCTGAAGAACTACCTAAAACAGAACTATGGATGCTGCACCACCTCCCTGCCCATCTCAGGACCACAGGGCATCCTGGCTTGTCAGTGCCATGCACAACCATAATCTAGTCCTGGGTCAATTACTAATACACTCTTATGAAAGATAGTGCCACCTCTGAATGAAAGGGCATGAACACTGTGGAATTCTTTCTAATTACATTAGCCACTAGCTGACAAGGAAAAAAAAGGCTTAAAAATAATAAACTGGAGAAGCACTTTGCGTGTCTACATCTGATTGCTGATGAGCCAGTCAAAGAGAGAAAGACTTTTTCACAAATTAGTTCTTCAGTGCTAGACTGGAAAATAACCAAAGAGACTGTCCATGAGGATGACTTAAATATCTTTATGGATCTCCACTTCATTAAATGTAGGGAAAACAAACATTTCCTGGGAGGTGGAGGTATGGCATTAACTGGGACTGAATTTAGGACTAAAATTAGGATTGTTTTTCATAATGAAGGACTGTTTAGAGGTAATGGGTTTGTTGATTAGGCATTCATGTTTTGTAACTATTTTTGCCTGTTTAATGTGTCCAGACTGAGTATTTATGTGTACAGTAACTCAGATGTTTCTCCTCTGAATTCTTCTGACAGCTTAGGGGTTTGGTGTCTGTTGAATGTGTTGGCTTGATTTGGTCTATAATCTGTTTTCTGATTGAGGGCTCAATATGAAGAATTTCATGTTAAGTCATAGTGTACTGGCTGTCCTTTTTTGATAGCTCTGGCACTAAAAATCTTTAAGTCACATTTTCCCCAGTTTCTCTCACAGTTTGAAGCATTCAGTCACTCAAATATTTGTAAAAGTTTTGTTTCTAAAGGTATTATGTACCCACACATCTCTTTTCATCTTATTTATTCTTCTTATTCTATATGTGCTGTTGGAATTCCTTTATCAGGAAGAACTAAAATCCATAGGATTAGTAAGTAAATGTTCTTTCAAAGGGGCAGCTTATTTCTGTATATTCAATTCTCCAGCATTCCAAGACATCACTGCAGGCTCTTGCTGGGAATTATTTAAAGTAGTCCAACTTTGCTTACTTCCTTTTGACACTAGGGATATTTATGATTGTTAAGCTAGACATAATGCTAACAACATTTTTTGTCCTCTTTCTCTTTTTCAGCTTGAAACAAGTGGGAATTTAAACACTTAGTCCCAATAAAAATAAAAATGAAAATAAAAAAAAAGAATAAAACCCAATAAATAATAAAAACCAATGCTTATGTGATTTCCTATGCTACGCAATGCTATGCAATCACAAGTCAGTCTTTCTGTTGTGCTCTACCCTGGGCACTTGGAAGCACAGTTTCCTGATGTTATGGTCACACGTCAGTGGTGTCCAAGGTGTTCAGATGGCAGAACCAACTCTGATGTCGGTCTTTCTCCTCTTCAAACTGGCAGCACCCCAACCTGCAGCAGTGGCCTGGGGCAAATATGGATGCTCTGTTCTGAGGAGCTATAGGAGTGGAATGAAGGACACAAGAGTGGTACAGAAGATGCCAAGATCATCCAAACTGTCCTTCCAAAAAAAGTGGTTAAAAATACAGCTTAGATCATTATACTGTTGTCAGAACTTCAGTTGCTGTATGGAAGGCACATGCCTCTTTCAGTCCATTCCAGGAAGTGGGTGAAAGAATGTAAGACAAGCTTTGCTCGGCTTTATAGAAGATCTGCCCAGTCCAGTATCCTTCCACTGGTTCAAAGTGGATGAAAAGTGAAGCAGGTTGGGGCAAAGAAAATGTGAGACAGTATTTATCCAGCATGTTTTTCATGTTTCTAGCTTATGATGAATGAGGGATTTCCATAGCTGCAGGCAGCATCTTTGTATGCCACAGCCCTTAGACTTTTCTTGCAGTGGTATTTTCTCCCAGTGATGTCTAGTTGCTTTCTAAACTCCTTTAAACTTGTAGCCATAGTAGCATTTTCATGGCTCAGGGAGGCATTCCCCCATTCATCCTCTCCATGAATGATGACTTTCAGGACTTTTATCAAATCTCCACCAATATTCTCTCTTCTTAATCTGGATTATGCTTTTCTATTTAACTGTTCTTATTCCTGATACAGAAGCTGTTCCTTGCCACTGGGATCATATAGATAGCATCTCCAGATAGCATTTCCAGATCTCCCATACCTTCTTAAGATTAAGAAATCAGAACTGTGATACCATTCAAGAAGCAGGTGCTCTACGGTTTTATATAGGGGACATATATAGCATTGCAATCACCTGAATACATGGACTCTGAGAAAGGTCAACCACCATCTGCCACACATGAAACAAACTGGCAGTTCCAGCAAGGTATTCAACCCACCTTCCTCTCACAATGCTGTTTTGTGGGTGAAGAGAAGCCATTATACTGCAGTGTCACCAGAGCAGATCCTGCTGAATGCTAACCACCACACAACAAGCTAAAATGAAATAGTCATCTGATATATAAAGAAAGAATTGTCATGAGGAAAAACACTGTGTATTTGAGAAAATTCTTTGAAACCTGAGTTTATGTGGTCAGATCATTTCTAAATTTTCTAAACCATTCACCAAATCAGTCACTTGTAACATGTGGGGAATAAGTGCTGGAACAAAATGAATTCAGAAATTGAACTTGACAGTGTCATATTTTATGTCTTTATCTTTTCATCTGAGCATTTTTCTGTAGGACACAAAGTATTCAGCAATGAATCATATATTTTGACCTTAGATGTCTTTTCCTGTAAGTTAACCTTTTTGGATAAATACTGCATTTTGTATCTGGCTATTAATTTTATCTGGTTTGTGTTTTTTTTCAACATGTAGTGCAATTTACAGTGTGGTTGTCCACTTTTAACATCACATGTGTTCTTTTTAGGAGCTTACCTTTTCCCACGAGGAAGGAAATAGAAGGTTGGTGTAAAAGCTTTTAGCTGTGCTTTATACACAAACCCCAAAGGCAGTTAATCACAGCAAAGAATACAAGGCCATGTGAATGTTAACATGTTTAAACAACTTTCCAGCATCCCAGGCTGCTATGTCTTTCCTGTTGTGATTGCCCATGAAAACTCGATCTAACTGGCATGTGTAACCATCATTCCTCCTTCCTGCAATGTATATATATTATATTTTTATTCTCCTAATCCTCATGGCCAGCAGCAATTCAGATGAAATGATTCATCTGAACATCTCATTCTAAGATAAAATGTGGGATTCTATTGAAGATTGTGTCCCTCAGGGCTATACGGTTTCTCAAGGTTGCTAAATAGAGGCACTGCCTCTCTTTTCCTGTTCCCTTGTGGCTTTGGGTATACTCAGCAAAAATTGCTAATCCTTTGTTTCAATAGTTGTCCTATAGAGTAAAAGACAATGGCAATATATTTAACAATGGCTGTAGGTGGCATTTTGATGGTAGAAAAGCTTTTGCCTTTTTACCAATTTAACAGGGCTTGCCTTTATATTTATCAAAACTATAAATAGAAGCAAAATAATGTCAGTGTTAGTAATACATGTCATTAATCAACTTGGCTTAAAATGGCATGGTTTCCTAAAAATATCGTATAAACACCTATGTTAATGAAATATTACTTAGCAGTGCAAAGTGAAGCAGTTTGAACTTTGGGGAGTTTACAGGCAAGCTCTAACATGGGCAGTAAATATGTAAGCTGGAAACCAGGTTTTAAATTCTTCTGCTCAGCTGCCTAAACTCTGGATGCCCAAACACCACAGAGATTGATTTTTTTACTCCAAAATTCCCAAGGGGCTTTCTGGGCAAACACAAACCAGCTTGGCATCTGCCTCATGACTGAGTAATAGTTAATTATGTATAGAGAAATACCTAATAGTATATCTGAGGTAAGTACTCTCGGGGGAGCATCCTTACTGCCAATCCATACGTCACGCAAGTTAGGGGCGTGGGAGAGAAGGCAGGAGTGCATCTGTACCTTCTTGAATCTGTTGCTGCTCAGAGTGGAATAAAAAGAAGTGTGCACTACATAGTGTACAAGAAACCTTAAGGACCAGAAAACAAGTCTTCCTTATTCCCCCTGCCCCGTGGGCTCATGAGTCATCTTGCTTACAGCTTATTTCCCTCCTTCCTAGTTTCTTACCCCGTGCCTTTCCCTGCTACTTCCTGCTGCATTACAACTCTCTTCCTCACAAACTTCCTTATTACTGCTCTTACTTATCAGGTTTTCATGGTCAGATCACTGCTTCTAACTCTGTCTTCACATACCAAGCATTTAAGCAGTAGGATCTCAGAAAGCTCACAGCTTTCACATCCAGACCCATGGGAGTGGTTCCTGAATGATACGGTTTCATTGAGAACTTTGAGCAGCTGAAGTCAGTAGGCAAACTACAGACCAAGTTCCAATAGAACTCTATTGTCCATGAGAAATTGGATTTTTCAGGTTTTTTTTCCCACAGCAAATTAGTGATTTTCCTAGGGACTTCAAAAAGTGCATCCTATGTCTTACTTTTCCACTAAATTCAAGTCCCTCCTTCTTACCAAGAAAGCAGAAGAATTTCCCCATACACATGCCTTAAAAAATTCTTTAACACTGGGAGAGCATTTGTTTTCCCTTGACCTTATCTGGGGCAACAGCCACAGCTGGGTTTTTGAAGGCTTGTATGTGAAAAAATAAAAAGGGGTTGAATTCCCTGCTGACTTAAAAGTGCACAGAAACGGCATCTGCTTAAGCTATTGGCCAGACTGGCCAGTCACATCTCCCACAAAAACATTTCAAGAAGATAACACTTTTTAATGTTATTCTCAGGATGGCAAGGGAAAAGGAGTACTTGAATCATGTTGATTTAAGTGATGTTTGTCACATAGCACTGGCCATTATGGCTTTTTCCGTAATGGTAACAACCTGTCTGAAGTACTTTAGCAGAAAGTGTGTTCCAGACTCTCCCTGTTGCTCACTTCTGCATTTTAATCCATTAAATCATTAAACCATCCCAATGATCAGGATTCATTTTTGCAATTTCCATAGCCTTGTCTTCTGCTTCAACAACAACGTGCCCAGTACAGTTCAGCCATATGGATTTCAGTGATAGGTGGCAAGAAAAGACAATCTATCATGGATTTGTGCTGAGATTGGAAAAACTATGAATGCAAAATGGATTTCTGCACAAGGCTAGAAATACAATAATTTTCCCCTAAAACGCTGGAGTTTTAAAAGAAGAGATAAAAGAGCATCTCCAAACACTGCGCTTTTTTTTTTTTTTTTTTTTTTTTTTAAATGTACAACACTCTTCAAAAGAATATCAGCAAAGTAAAACTGACTTTGGGCAATGAAGTAAGCAAGGGGTATATTGCTGGTCACCCAGGCAATGTGCAGGTCTTCAATGAACTGGTTTTGTTCTCCATACATCTCGCTTAGCTGTTTCTTTGGCTAGTGTAGCTAGCAGTAGTGGAGCTGTGTGCTTTGCTTCCTTCCCAAACATCTGCCCTCAAGGATGTTTTTGCCTGTGCCTGCCCCAGTAAAGTAGGAGCAGAGGGCTTCCAGGCCCTCCTTGCCTGAATCTAAGCTGATGGGGAACGGCCACCTTCTCTTTGGCTTCCCCTCCTGCAGTGTCAGTGGACCTGATGCTCTCATTGGTGGCAGAGACAAGCCGTGGAGTGGCCCTGGCTGGGGGCACCCCAGGGCTGTGTTTTCCAGCCCTCTCTGGGCAGCAGTGGTGGGATGGAGTTTAGCTCCTGCTAGGAAGAAAGAGCTTGCTCTGACTCAGTGGCAGGGCGGAGGAGGAGGAGGCTTAGCAGCAAAGCCTGGTGCTGCAGGGGACAAAGGTGCTGGCCCTGGCACATGGTGGCACAGCAGAGGTGTGGTGGGGCTTGTGCAATCTGCTCCTGGCTCCTAGAGAGGGCTTGCACCAGTGTGGCTTGTGAAGTAGGGTGTCCCAAGCCTGGAGAGGGTCAAGAGCAAATTCTTTCCCCTGGGGCACTGGCGTAGCCTGGCTTGGTGTGCCAGCTGTGTGCTCCTGCCAGGGAGTACACAGGCATTTTGCAATATCTGTTTTCAGCCCCAAACATGGCAACAAATCTTAGATAACATAGTTCAACAGCACTCAGCTTGTTGTCTCTTTGTTTAGCCAAGCCTTTCCCTAAACAAGCTGGCTTTAGGAAAATATTTGGGGGAATTTCTGCTATTGAGCTGGGTTTTGATGGTGTCAGCTTTGTCTTAATGCAAGAATGTTATAAAGAGAGCATTGATGAGCAAAGCAGTGCTAGGCAGAGCTCTGGTGCCCAAGAGCAGCAGGGACATCAAATGGGGAGGGAAACACAGCCATGCTGCTGCCTGCCCCCTCACAACTGCAGATATGTCACTGTGTTTTCCCCTCTGTTTGGCTGCTTCCCCTCTAAACTTTTTGCATCATTCTGGCTGCTTTCCCGAGCTGTGGCTCAGCAGGCTGGTTGGCTTGCTGGAGTCCTCCCATTCTCCTTAATAAGAGGGCATTAAATCTTGTTGCCATGGGAAGGGCTGTTTGTTACCTATTGCACCAGGCTCTGCAGCTGGGGAGGATGAGAAATGGTATGGGTTAAATCAACATGCTGCTTGACAAATGCGTGAACTTTTGTGATCTACATTTTAGGGGGTGGGGGAAGGAGGAAACGGAAAGCAGATTTTGGCTGTTTTGAATACATTTGTCCTGGGCAGCGCCCATATCAAAGCTCTGACTAACCTGCTTGGCATGACAGGGATCTTGGGAACGGCTTCTCCTAGGAGGTAAAGGACTGTACCCTCAAAACAAATACCTTTGAGGTACTGAAGTGGGTGACTCCCCTCTCCTGTATGTCAACATGTCAAAAGCCAAACACCTGAGCAAAGCCGCCTTTTACCCTGTGACTTCCTGGGCACTATGGAAAGCCAGCTGGAGTCCAGCAGCAATCCCTGCCTGCAGCCAAGTGGGGTATACATGAGTGAGATGTTGGGTGCAGAGGCTCTGATCATGCTGAAATTTTACCATGGAAATTGACTTCATGCAATTAATAAGAGCAGGAAATACTTCTTATTTTCTCTCAGGAGGGGAACATTAAGTAATGGCTTTATCTTAATTTGTCAGGCATTGCCCTAGGGACCAAAATTAAATGGCTGGAAGCCAGTGGAGGACTCAAAAGCTGAAGCATTAACACTCCGATAAATAAAAAATAATTCACTTTAATTAGTTTTCCAGCTGAAAAATAATGAAGTTCTACATGCCAAAAAGCTGTAATGGAGTAATGGAAAGGCCTGTGCTTATACAATAGGTCCTGATTGCAATCTCAGGGCTCCATTTGTATTCGCTTGTAGCATGAAACAAAGGAAGGTGTTTGGATTCTCTCGCTTTATATAAAACCTCTGCTCCAGCACTCTGGGCTGGTCTTCAACCAGGCTTCCCACAGTCCTGCTGCCAAATCTACGAATTTTTCCTGGCTGACATTCAGGAAAGTACTGCTCGGGCTCTAGGATGGAAAGTTGAAAAACTTTGCCTGGATACACTGAAACATATACAAATAGTGCGTGACGTATGGTGTTGATTCATCCTGCACAGGCTGTCCCTTCTGTATCCCAGGGGGAGTATATTGTAAAGTTCCCTAAAATCACCTCAGTCACTGTAGGTGTTAGTGAGAGGAATCATTTTAAACACTCGTGGAAGTGCTTCCCTGCAGGGCGTTAGTAGCGTGTAGCTGGACTGTAGCAGTCATTGGAGCCAGGGTGGCTTTAGCTTGGGATAAACAGCTCAGATGCCTTAAAAAAGTAATCCTATGGTCAAAGATACCACTAAGTCATTGTGACTAAGAGGACTCTTGGAGGAATGACAGACATTTATGTGCTTGGGGCTCCTGTTACCTGTTGAGCAGGGCTAACACAGCTTGAGTCAGAAGCTCAGATTTATTTACTGTATCACTATCCACTTAGTAACAAATTAAAGAAAATAAAAAATGTCTCTGCTCAGTGAAGGGTGGAATAGGAAATGTCTCACTGCCATTCGCAGTCTGACAGATATGCGCCTTGTTTATGCAATCCCATTGTATCCGCAAAGGCAATCATCCACTGGGCAAACATGCCCCTGCCCCTGTCTGGTCATCACCTCTAGGAAGCTGGAGTTAGGAGGCAGTTTCTGTGGCTGCCCTGTCCACTGAGGAGCTGCCTGCTCCTGCAGGGGTTGTCCTGAGAGGGATGGCACAGAGCTGTTTCAGTCCTCACAATGCAGCCAGTGCTTCAGAGGGCATCATGCTCTTTGCAGAGGAGCCAGCTGCAGGCTCCAGCATGTACTCTTCCAAGCCAGGGTGGGTTTGGTTGCTGCCACATGCCTCAGCTTCTCTATTTGCCTCTTCATAAACGGCCTGGACATATAAGGGCAAGAATTTACCCTTTGCTCTTCACTGCTTCAATCTACCTTTTGCCTGCAGAGAGCAGAACCATTACTTTTTTTCCACTCAAAGAGCACTCATACATTCTGCAGTAAAAATGACACCGAGGAGAACAGCCCAATTCAAAACCAGCAATTGTCCCAAACGAGGACCCCATGAGAAAGCATGATATGTAGTATTGTCCATGCTTGGGATTAGAAAAATGTGAGTTATGTGGCAAAAAGCATCACACTGGCTTAAAATCAAAACAATGCTGGGTTTTTTTTCTGGCATTTTCAGGCTATGGGTCAAGTTGTCAGACCCCTCTGATGGTTGGGAACTCTCTTTAAATGGAATTCAGTGTTCTCTGGACAAACTGGCAGTTCTGGAAGCTGGGACTCCCCATATATCGACACACATAAAAAAAAACAACCACCAAAACACCACCAGCATGGAAGCACTGATGTTATGAGCATTCACCCATTTCCAGTTTGCTAGGAGTCAATTTGGATTGACTTTCACAGTAGCAAGCTCTGATGGAGAACAAATCCTACTTCTGTTCTGCCACTCCTGCAACAAGGGAATAGATCCTTTTATGTGAAATTGCAATATGAGGAAATCAGGTGGAAAGAGATAATTGACAGTTCAACAAGCAAGAATCAACTGATAAAGGAAAAAGTGTGTGAAAGGGGATAAGACAAACACAGTTGTATCACATATATTTGCCCTATTAGCAATCCCAAGAGTCAGCAGTATGAAGCAAACAAACAACTCTATTATTAAAGCCAAAAGAGATGAGACATTAGTTTATAGTTGCACTTGGTTACATTTAAGTAGGGCATTTTATTTCTTTCTTCTGCAATATTGTTTATAAGCAATGGCTGGTACCCAGAGTTTTGGATAGGCACTTTTTTGTCTAAAAAAAAAATCAAAGAACAAAAATAGACAGAGTAGATTAAAAAAAAAAAAGTAATGGATTTTTAGGGACAGAAGGGAACCTGGGATAACCTTACCTGTCCTCTATAACACAAGCCAAAGTGTTACATCCCATTCTTTTATAACTGATCCACCTTCTTGCTTTGGTTGAAGTGCATATTCTCAAAAGACATTCAATCTTGATTACAGATGTGAACAGACTGACGATTCACCACTTTATGTGGTGGTTTCTTTAAGTAATTACGTATCCTGATTTTAAAATAATGTTTTTAAAAAGCTATGTTCTTATCCTAACTTGTCTATCCTTCTATTGGCTCATTATGTTTAGCCTCTTAATATTTGGGAATGCTTCAGTAAGATGCTTACACCCATGTGTGGCAAACACACGCAGTAGTTTTTCAAGGCTAGTGTTTTTCTCAGGGGAAAAAGAAAATAAGTAATTGTGTGCTGGATTGAACTGGTCTGTTATGAGAAGCCTTCTGTGTCACATGTATGAATTACTCATGGGATTCACATCTTCCTGCCACTTTCAGCTCTAGAAAATCTAAGCCCTAAACCATTATGACACAGAAAACGTGAATGGATGCTGTTTATGTCAGTGGATAAATAATTTAGAACCTGAGTCATCATAAACTGAAAATTTATGAATTTCAGGAAACAGATTAAATACATTCTTCAAGATACAGGGATCATATCTTGAAGACTAAACTGCCTGGTTATCAGATGTACCAAGAGCTGAAGCATGGCATGGCAGTGGAAGGGGTCTCCAGGGCCACTTCCAAGGGCAGGTCTAGACCCAGCAGCTCCTGCACAAGCTCCCTGCAACTTCCTCCTTTTTAGGGCAGAGAAGGAGTGTGAGGGATGACAGTCTGGGTTTGTCCATGCTGTTTGAAGCTATTCAGCCCTGTTGAAGAAGCACATAAGGCAACCAGCAAGCTGCCAAGTCAGGCTGCTCAGTGGTGTTACCAAAACACAAAGCCCTCACAAATAAATGCAATAGGTTGCTGAAAAAATGAAAGGGGATATCCAGAGAGGCTTAAGGAGAAGCGTGGCCTTTCTGCTTATGAATGTCTATTCAATATTTGAAAAAGTTTCGGTCATTATTCTGGTGAATGATAATTTTACAAACTTTGTTTTGTTTAAGTAGACATTTTTTATACTATTTTTAATTCAGTCAAAGTTCTCAGATTAGATGTTGCATGGACTGTCATTATTCTGCTTGCAGGTGTCTAACAGCCCAGTGTCAAGTAGTCCTGTGGAAATGAAAAGGTGTTAAAAAAACAGCTAAGTGAAATAATTTTCAGGTAGTGTTTCATTATATAAACAATTGCAAAGAGAATGTCATGTAACCTTAAATAGAAACAGTTCATGACACAGTACAAAGAAGCATCAGTGAGCTTGAAGACAGACATGCTGATTTTTACCATAAAATGAAGCACTAGAAGTACAAACCTTATGGATTGGTTAAGTTCAAATATTGTAGGAGAAAGGCTGAAAAAATGGTGATTTCATTATAGCTTATTGCCATTGCACTTAGAAAAATAGTAACTGACAAAAGACAAGTGTTATACAGATCTGGAGGTTTGAAGTGCAGCTAAGAACATTTATCAGCTGTATATTTGTGATGATTTGGAAAGATATGCAAATAAGTCACATGGTTAGTTTTGCTTTGTGAAAACCAATTGTAATTATAGTGTTACTGACCAGAGCAATGATTTTCATGGATAAGCTTCAACAATACTTTCACTTCCTGGCCTCAAGTCCTTGGATTTGGTCAAAAAGCCAGGATGCTAGGTGTGTAGGAGATAAGGTGAGAAGTCTCCATTTGTTCAGTCAAGCTGAATAAATAAGAGGTGGTGGCAGCAGCAGGCTTTACTGCTATGATCTCTTCTAGCTGTGCCCAGCAGGTCTGTGCCAGGGCTACAGGGTCAGTATTTGCGCAAAACATTAAGCGTCCATAAGATGCAATGTTCAGAGAAGGGGCTGGAATCTTATCACGTGAAGACCACCACTGAACCAGCTCCAGGATCCTGTGCTGAGGCCCTGTACTTCAAAATGATGCTTTTGGTGTGAAGTAGCCTTCCAGCTGATGCTTTGAGAACCAGAAAGGGTATTTCTTTGGGTCAGCCAAGCACTGACTTCACAATGAACACATTTGCAACAAAGTAGGCTTTTGGTCTGTCAAGAGAATATCACAGATTCAGTGTTCCACAACACGCATGTATGAACTGCAAGTTTTAAAATGGGGCATGAACTCTAACCATTTATTGTTTTCAAATAGGATATTAAGAAGCTGAGACAATGAGCACTATAAAAAAAACCACAGAACATATTTTACAAAAGGAAAAACTTGAATTGCCAGAAAACAGGAAGTTCTTGAATGAAATGCTTGAATTTGTAACTACTATTCAAATTTAAAAATAGGCTGTGAAAATGACGTGCCCAGTTCAAGAGCTATTAGGAGTATCAGATACAGAAAGATGCTGTATGAGAGGTCTATCCTAATAATTTTCAGCATGTCAGAGAATTTATTTCAGTGTTCAGTTTTGATCACTGCCACTTGACATCGGGAAAAATCACTTCCTATCTTCCAGCCTAAGAAACAATGAACATACTTTTCTTCTTACTCATACTTACGTCGTACAGGACTATCCCCATTCAAAGTCATTTGAGATCAACCAAAGTAATTGAAAGGTCAGACAAGTTTGGTGGGTTTGTGGCTGTAACCAGAATATATTTATTGGCTTAATGCTGAACACTTTTATGGTCTCACTGCAATAATTTGTCATCTGCTTGCTCCCTGTGTGTTTAAGCTGTGAATGCTTTTGGCATGATACTTTCCCTTACTGTGTTTTCACAGCTCTTTGCAAAATCGTCAGTTTCTTGATGATTTATTGCCACAGAAAGAAGAAAAATAAATATTGCATAAAGTAGCAAAAAAAGCATTGCTTCGAATTGTTTCTGGTATTTTTATACATGCTGGTATGCATTTTTTATAGGTTGGTATTTTTATACATGAGTTTTCTGATATTTGGCCTGTGCTCCTGAACTCACAGGTTCTGTGTCTCATTCTGCTGTAGGATCCTGTGTTATCATGGGCAGTTGGACCTGGACTCCTCCTCCCTCTGCTAGTCTCTAAGCAGAGATGGGAAGATTAGGAGTATGCTTGCCCTTGTAGATCCTCATAAAATAGAGAGAGGCAAAGAGTATGCTTCAGATCCTGTCCAAAAAGTTTCTAAGCAAGAATCTGAAGAAGAGACTTCCATTGTCCTCTACTATAAAATAGATGTGATGAGAGCGTATGTGATATTTGTGCCATCCCAATTTAAGTTACCAATGCATATAAGTAGTCGTAATTTGGTCAGAGGTTATGATTCTCATAGGACTGTATTATTGGGAAATTTGACACTACTGCATAAGCTAAAATTCTTAAAATTATCAGTAAAATAATGTTTTGGATCAAAGCTTCTTGGCATATTGTTTCATGAAAAAAATATTTTGCCTAGGTATAAAAAAATTATTTACAAAATAAAAATTCTTCAAATTATGCAAACCAAGTATTCTACTTTGAAAGAGGAAATCAGTCTCATCTGAACTTTTTCTTTTTATGTTTTTCTTATTATTATTTGATGCAAAACCCATCATTTTTGAAATGTCAGCTTACAGAAACTAAATTAAATTATAGAAAAAAGTTCATTTGAAGCTTTTCAGCCTATTCTGTATAAAAGGTTAAGATTTATACTATAGAAAGGGAAAAATTAGTTATTAGAAAAACCGTGTCAGAGCTACTACAATGTATTTGTGCTACTGTACCTAAATATCAAACCATGGAAAACATAATTTGTTGGGAAAGGATGTAAAGGAATCCCAGCCACAACTCTGCTATCATCATTTCAATGTCTGTATATTACACTGTTCTACTAGGTCAACCTGAACTGTGTAGCTCAGTCTGTACATCACCAGGGCCTCTCTGTCTTGCCGTCTATCTGTTGACAGACTCATATCAAACACTTATCCAGAAAGTTCATAGATTGTACCTACTAGATTATAACTTTCTGTCAGATTAATTCATTTTGGGTGGTTTATTTGAAAGAAATGGTTGTGTTTCCTAGGGACTTTTTTCAGATTCAGAGGCACAAATGGGCTTTACAGCACCTCTAAATAGGACCACAGGCTTGAGAGAAATTGTAGGGATTTGCTGGTATTTGGGCCCATGTACCTGATGAGGATGGGGGTTCCCAGACCAGTGAGACGTTGTAAGAGGTATTGCTACTGCCTTTGCTTTGCACATTTAATGTTAGGAGGCTAGTTCCCCTATGATCCCGATATTCCGGGAAAGAGTAATATCCACAAAGCAAACCAGAATAAACAGTCTAATATATTGAGGGATATGCTACTTTCTGTTACAGTTTTTTCTTTTCTGGAGGTAAAGCAATGAGATAAAGCTCAAGGACAGCCCTTCTTTGGTAATACTCATATTTCTTCAACACAAAATATTTCATTGAAAAAATCCTAATCAGTCCTGTTTAAAACTCACAGGTCAGGATAAATAAACCATGAAACAAATTTCTGGGGCAGGGTTCTCTTCATTTGTTGCCTTTAAATCAAGAAAACATTTCTTCCTTAAAGATATATGATATTTCATCTGCAATTAATGGGATTCAGTGAGAGAATTACTGGGCAAAATTTGATGGTCTATGCTATGCAGGTCAGATTAAATGATCACAATGGCCCTTGACCTTTGTAGCTATTCATCTTTCATGAGAGCAAAGCCATGAAAGACAAATGAACTCTAATGAAAGAGAACTGGAGTCTCTGGAGGACTGTTTAAAGGATGTCTTGAATTAGCTAATGCAAGAAAAAGACATTTTCTGATAGAAAGGCCTTAAAACCCTTGAAATTACACAGATTATTTTTCATTTTGTCATAAGGAAAAATTGCATTTTGGTTAAAAATATTGTTTGTTAATATCCTTCTTGCTTCTCTCCATTTGGGGTGTGAAAAAGGGGGTTCATTTAGTGGAAAATGAGAGCATGAAAATGCTGCAGTGTTTGCCCTTTCACAGGTTTAGAAAATATTTATCACGCAAAAAAGCCAGTTCCCTTTGGAAGGCAAGTATAAACATAGTGTCTTCCTGGTGTGACCAGGATTTACAGCCCTGCTGAGGCCAGGGGCAGTCCTTTTGGCCTCTATTTGTCCACCCAGCTCACAGTGGGGCTTGTCAGAAGATGTACCAGCAGCACCATTTGGAATTAGGACCTAGGTGCTTTGCTCAGGTGATAATAGTCATCTGGGAAGGTACCACACTCTCTTCATGGTGTGGTGGTGTTCAGTTCTTTTGTCCCAGGCATGGTGAGCTGGAGGGCCTAATGGGAACCCATGGTGATGCCCAGAGCCCTCTAAGCCATGCCCTGAAGAAAGGGGCCTGACCACAGAGACTGGGCTTGGGAAGTGGAAAGACTTACTCTGAAAGAAATCTGGATGTGGGAGAACTAAGATGCTGCCTTCTATTTCAGCTAAGTCTCAATCAGCAGGTACCCCAAACCAAGATGGACTGAGGAAGGTGATGATGACACTGAGGCAAATAAGAGATGTGTGAGATGTCTTTCCAACAGGCCAGAGCTTTCCTGCTTGGAATGTGCTGGGAGTCAAGACTACCAAGGACAGAAGCACATTAAAATGAAAGATGTTCACAGAGCGTGGACCCTATGGGAAAGGAACACTGCTTCTGAATACTCTGCTGCATACAAGCTCCAGGGAAATTCACCTGGGAAACTGATTCAGGGTTTACAGTGCAACTGCAACATAGTTGGGATAAGTCAGGGAGGTGAGCAAGGATGTGCAAAATGCAAAAATGAGACCCTGAAATCATTCACTATCATGTGATGGTGAGGGTTGGTGGAATGTAAAATGAGGAGAGAGTATAGAGAAACTCAACGGCTTCAATATAATGTATTTTAAAAGTCCAAGGAAACAATATGAAAAAGGTAATTCTGTTTCTTTTCCAACTGAAAGCAACTCAAAAAGATTGAAAAGTAATGTGATAGTCTCTTCTTGTGACTATTTTCACAGAAAAGATATAGCGTAATGTGTTTTTAACAACATTAGTGTTGATAGAATGAATTGCTGTGTAGGGCTGAGAAAGGTTGGGAAGATGAAATGAATTAATCAAGTAAAGTTAGACCAGTGGAGAAAGAAAAGACAGAAATAAATCAAACTGAGTAGTTTCTGAAGTACACAGGATATCTATCACTAAGTGCTAGGACGTTTCTGCCCTTAAAAAATTTCCTAATACCTGCAATTGAGGACTTATTAATTCAGTTGCTGCAGTTAATATTTGTCCTTTTTAATTGTTCTTTGCCCTGAACCACACTATAATTTGAGTACACACACTGAAATCTAGTAGAAGGCATTGCATGCTATGGCACTTGGAGAGAAACAATGCATGTCTGTCTAAAAATTACCTATTAACACCTGGCTCTTGAGATTAATTTCCATCATCTCATGAAATTTATGTAATTCTATTGAAACTCCTTCTGCGGTGATAATTAGAAGTCCTGGATGTGCTGCTACCTTTCAAATGAGTGCTATATCCTGAGCTAGTGCAAGTGGCACCAGTGAAGTGGCAACAGCTGGTTCTCACTGAGAGTCTGGTCTGACTAATACACAATTGACAAGATAACTGGTCAGAGATAAGTGCAGGGAATGTAGATCACCAGCAATGAGCTCACTTTCTGACAGCTGAGATAGAGCTGGAAGGAATTTTCTTAATGGTTGTCTCTCCACTAGCAAGAGAGCAGAAGAGAACAGCTTGCGATGCAGTCTCACCACCTGCAGCTCAGGCCCTCTCAAATCCCAAGGCTGGCTTTGCCAGCTACTGGCTTGTAACCCATGTATCCCCTGTTGTTTAGAACAGAACCACTCTTCCTTTTCCAGTTCTTCCTGTGCTCCCCAATCACATCATTCCCACCATTATTCTTATTATGAAGGAATCTGGTGTTTTTTCAAATATTTTGGTTTTTTTTTTTTTGGTTTTTTTTTTTTTTTTTCAGTTATTACACTAATAGGACTTCTCCAGTGATCTAGTGATTAAGGTGCTCTGCTGGCTGATTGGTTGAGCTTTTCCCACAGAGATGCGAAAAATTCATTAGCTGAAATGAAAAGACAATGTTAGGTGAACAGCCTTTTTTTCTGCCTGGTTCCAGTCCAGTCCCACTACAAGTGCTCTCCAGTAAGTGCCCAGCTCCTCCCTGTGGCTAGCATGCCTGCTCTTTGGGTCACTGACTCATGATTGCCAGCTGGTCGAGGAGTAGGAATGGTTAGCGAAGGCTGCCAGCTGGACTAGTAGGAAAAACACTTGGGTTTGAGTTTTACAACAAATGGCAAAACAGTTGAGCTCAGCTGGCCCGTTTTATTTCTTGTCCTTGAATAAAAGTTTTCATTGTAGTCTCAGCTGTTTGGCACTTTCCTTTTGTATGCTTATTTGTCAAGGTTTGAGTCTCTTGCTCTGAATCAGAACTGACTTGGACAAGTACACAGTGAGATTGTGGAAAAGTCTCCCTCCAGCAAAAATCAAATAATAACTTGAGGGTGAAGGGAAAGAAGAAAAGTTGTTGCTTGGTTTACCACACCACAGCTTTCTTTTCTGGCAGTATATTTACTTCCACTGCCTATGTCACCTCATTCTGATCTGCACCTCATTCTGCTCTTCCTCACACAATATGCAGAGATGAGGACATCTCTCAGACTGTCTATCCCAGGTTTTATTCCCATTTACAGGTTATTGAAATAAAGCACACAAAGTTCTTCAAAGAGTGGCAAAGACTGTCAGCGTCATTTTTCAGCTTGGCAGGATTTCTGCAAAGTACTTGTGACAAGGCTCATTTCTCAGAAAACTCTTCATAATGGGGTGAAGGCTTTGGCATTTCATATGTAATCCATCTCCAGTGATTTGTCTTTCTCCTCTGCAAAGAGAACACTTATTTTAGGCAGGCCTGTAGGAATTTTATCTTGGTTGACATCAGTAAATAAATCCATGGCTTTTTCAGTTAAAACACAGAAGTCTTTATCCCTTATGCTGAAGAGCTGGTAAATTCACAGTTTTGCCAGGCTCACATCCCCTGTTATTTGGGACCATTTACATACATACCAGTGGCTTACATATATGAATCAAAATTATTGAAACATGATTCCCCGTCATCAGGGAATGATTATTTCCTTGATTTTTATATTAGGAGGAGCATGGTTTATAGTGGGCAGAGACTGAGTACTCAAATCAGAATTTACAAACTATACATTAGTCTTCAAGACTAGCACAATGCTGGTAAAACTGAACACACTATGCAGCCAAAGGTTCCTTTACCTTGAAGAGAATAAATTACATGCAGATGATCTTTTCATGTATTTATACAATATTTTGCACATGCAGCATTTGGGCCAAAGCTGACAAAAGTATTTAGTGATCTGCCTGGCTTATTGCCTTTGGAAAGTCAGGTACTTCCCAATGTCAATTCAGTTTGGTTGTGTGAAAAATCCTGTTATTCTGAAGTCAGTAAGGAGGAGGGGCCCCTTTTCTCTCTTTAGAGTTAGCAGCAGCTCTAAAAGAAACTTTTTCTGTCCTTTTCTTCAATGACAGTCTTGTTGCTTGTCTGCCTCTCTTATTCTGGCTATTTCTTCTATATAGACACATTTTTTGAGCATATACGGCTCTGGCAGTGGATGCCAATGCTTGCCCTGTGGAAGTCTATAATCAAGTTTCTTCTCTCAGTAGTTGTTTGCACTTGTTGAGAGCCTGTTTTCATTCTGACAGGTGCTTCTCAGAGTAAAAAGCAGAAATAAGCTCTTCATATAATCAATGCAATCCAACAGTAAAAAAAATATTGCTGGAAAAGTAAAGCAGCTCTTCTTTACATGCCACTATTATCTGTAGACGGGCATATATGCTTGAAAATTATATTAGAATCATAGAATCACAGACTAGTTAGGGTTGGAAAGGACCTTAAGATCACCTAGTTCCAACCACCCTGCCATGGCCAGGGACACCTCCCACTAAACTGTGTCACCCAAGGCTCTGTCCAATCTGGCCTTGAACACTGCCAGCAACGGAGCATTCACAACTTCCTGGGTCAACCCATTCCAGTGCCTCACCACCCTTACAGTAAAGAATTTCTTCCTCATATCCAATCTAAACTTTCCCTGTTTAA
>JANRGW010023402.1:5449-21925 GCA_024733675.1 Psilopsiagon aymara
TCCCATCCCTCCTGGAGCAGAGGGAAGAAAAAGGGGGAAGTGAGTGAACAAACTGTGTGGCTGATTTATGGCTTAAAACACGACAAAAATGTATGCAAAATTCTTTATCCAGTGATAGATTTTGAAGAGCATTTAAAACCACTGGTATATGATGTACAGGGTTCTCAAAAGAAATTCAGGAACCTGCTTCAATCAAAATCAGTGGGAGTCAAATATTTAGGCAACTTTAAAAATTTTATCAGACATCAATCTAAATCCATAGATTCTTCAAAATGTTAGTCCTTTATGATGTGCTACTTATTTATATGGAGAAAAGGGCCTAATCCCATATGCAAATAAATAATACTCTTGCCTTTAAATCTTCTTTTGCCACTTCTTCTTCTGTAATTTGTCCTTTCATCTATTTTGGGGATCCCTCAAAATACATTCTCTCAGAATCAAGCACAGGGAAAACGTTTTCCCTTCAGTTTACTGTATATTCACACTGCAAGTATAAAATGTCTCTCATATGCTCTTCGTATAATTGCTCTAAATAATCAAGTGTTGCTGTAGAAAAGTTCCTGCTCATTAGGAGCAAATATTACACACACATACACATGCACACACATACACAACCTAATTTCAGAATATTAGCAGCAAAGTTATACCGAGTAAATATCTGCAAGCTATACAGAATTTAAGACAAACTGAGGATGTGTTTTTCTTGAAATCATGTAATGATTGCAGCTTTTAAAACTATCTCCTGGGCATTGTTTTCATGAGTACAATTTTGAAGGAATGTATATACGCCACATCTTTCATGAGAACAATTGCTTTTTATTGCTTTTGCCTTAAATATAATAAAGAACTAGAATATATTGAGAAGTCCCATAATAAGAAAACCAATTTGCAGTATTTTTAGACTTGATTTTGTTTTTATTGTCAGAATGGAAAATAACTCTTAAAAGAATTCTTCATTACATGTATGAATGCCATAAATATTGACAAGTTATTTTAGCTTTAACCTAGTAGAATAATCCATAGAGAAAATTTAAATTATTACTGCATATGCATTATTTAAGCAATTATATTTAAAAATCAAGTGAAACCAACTCATTCTGAACTTTAACATTGTTAGTGTCAAGTTTTTTAAAATCAGTCCCAGTGTGGAAGCATTACATGCAAGGATTTCCAAACGATAGGCTGTTTCATTCCAAGCATTGCTGCATGATGTTCCTCTGCAATATTACAGTCTCATACATTATTACTCACAAATTCTTTTAGACTTAGGAAAACTTACTTTTTCCAGAGGTTTTTATTTAAGGCTATAAGGAAATTCCAGGTCTGAAACCCTTGGAAGTTGATCTTGATTGAGAATAATTATCAAGTCACTGCAGATAATGGAGTACTTGCAGATGTGCTCTTGTTCTTCTTTGCTTCTTAACTGGTGGAATGCCATAACTTGATCCAGCTGCAGTCTTCAGCTGCCATCATCCTTCACACAACTATGAAGTAAAAAATTCACCAGTAATTAATGTAACCAAGGTGAAGCCTTTTGGCCAGTTGATAAATAAAGCAAGCAGAGCAGAAACCAGAGACAAAAATGAATGCCCTCAAGGTTAAGAGCATTCTTGACAATATGAGGAAGACTCCCTGTATTGAATGACAAATTGTAAATTTTCTAAATCTTTTGTAGTACTTCCTCCTTTTTATCAATTTCATTTCTGGCTTATCTTGATTCATCTTTGGGCAGTTGCTTCAAATAGGCTGTCTATTACAACAGGGAAATAGTTTCATTGGCATATAACATAAGGAATATCTATCATTGCATGCATTCAAATAATTTTCCTCTACAGTGATGATATCTCATGGTTCCCTCTAATAATTTTACAGTAATAGAAAGAGAACCTAATAAACACATAAAGAAACTAAGGTACAATTGCTTATTACCCTCTTTGTTACTCTGAAAGGAAGATTGCAGTGCACTGATTTATGTCAGTACACTTTGTTCAATTCACCAGCTCCTTCAATATGTCAATAATGTCCTGTAGTTAAATGCTCTCAAAGATGTTACCAGGTATGCAACTGTGTGAATACAATTCTCCCAGGGTTCATTCTTCAGGGAACTTCGCTAGATAGCAGCTTAATACAGTATTAGCTGATACCTTATTAAAAAAGAACAAGACAGACCTGTGGTTTTCTCAGAGTGTCCAAGGAGGAGGGGAGAGGGTAAAATATTTTAGAAAAAGGCATTTGTAGCTGGTGATTATTTCTGAAGTGCACACTGGACAGATTTAATGTAGTACAGATTGTATACCTGAAATGGATCTTTCTTAAAACTGGTATCTGTATGCCCCTAGAGTTTTTCTTTTCAAATTTTCCACCACTGCTTTACTGCTGTGTGAATAAGCAATATGAAAATTAAGCTGTTGTAGTAGTACCATAACTTTAGTCATGGTTCTCTACTTCTGAGATTCAAAGAAACCTACGTGATGTTGTGAAATTATTTCATAATTTTGGCTCAAAGATTTTCAGAGTGAACTCTCAAACGGAGTGAAGCTTTCTTGTTGCATTTTACAGTGTATAATTTAAAGTTTTTAGCAGCAGCAAATAACATCAATGTTGGGCCATATTTGCAAAACTATGTAGCCTGCATGTAATTGTGTTACTGCTATTATAATTAATTACCCATATCTGTTCATATTTCCACCAGCGCCATCCAGTATTGCTCCCATTACAATTTATCACTGTTTATCTGACACTGAAAACACTCCATGAGATAATATAAAGAGTGGTATTTTCCTTCTCTCTTACTACTTTATACTATGATAATGGAAAAATATTTATGGCAAAATATATTAAAAAAATGTATAAAAAAAACAACAAAGAAATCAACACCCATCCTTTCCATATTTTCTGCTTATTCCTAAGAAGTGCAAAAATCAACATTCAGGCATTGCTGAGGATAAAAGAGAATTTATATTTGAAAAAGAGTTCAGGTGGGTAAAATCATAAACAAAAATGGTAAAACAATAACAATGCACAATGTGATTAGGACTATAAATTCTAATACTGATGAATTACCTGAATTAATCACAATAAATATAGTAAGAAGAAAACAAAGTCAAACCCCAGAAACCGTAGGAAAGGATATAATGCAAATTATAACTAGGAAAATTCAAGAGGGAAATTTACTCTTCATTTACAAAGTTTTCTTTCTCTTTGCTTGTTAATGACCATGTAAAAAATCTTCCATAGAAAATGAATTGTTATCCCAAGAAACAAAACTTTTGGGGTTTCTGTACATTATTTTCTTTTCAGAATTTCATAAAAGATTGATAAGAGCTATTGCTGATTGAAGGTATGTCAATAATAATAATGAAAAACATATTTCTTTTCTAATTTGTATGATACCATTAGACAGACATCTTCTGCTATACTGTAGTTCTCTGCTCCCTTTCAACTGAAGGTTCTCCAAGATGTGTTTTTATTGAGTTATTTATTTATATCTATTTTTCAAGTACCGTGCCTGTGAATGAAAAAAATAATATGAGGAGAGGGATGGGTTGAGGGATTTTAACTAAAACTACCATTTTAATTTCAGTAGATCAAATTATGAATAAAAACCAAATTCCAATGCACCTTCTTACCGTTGACATGCAAGGAAAATTAAAGGAAATATAATTATACAATACTGAAAGTTCCTGAAACCCCAAAGCAACTTTAAATCAAGCCCTTAGGATCTTCCTAAGGGTATAAAAAAGAAGAACCAAAGCATACTGCTCAAATGAAATAGCTCAACATGATTATTAGAATTGTTTCACCCTAATTCAGTATAATGAAATTACTGTTAAAATAATAGTAAGCATAGGTGGAACACTGCTACTAGAGTGGCCTGGTGATTTAGAAACCTCTGGTAGTATGGCCTGATAGCATGGAAAGCGGAATAATTGGATAGGCTAAAAAAAAATATTCTTTAGGAAGAAAAGCAGTATTCAGATGAGGAATATGGATCAAATAAAGATGTACTTGTGTTGCCAGTAGAGTTTAAAAACTGGGATTTGTAATCAACAGATACCAAAAAATGGTGGACTGCAAAGAACAAGGCCTGGAATTGTTTATCTTACTTGTCTAGTTTATTTGCTGCTTCTACTCTCTATAGCCCATGTGCTTCACTGTCTCATAAAATCCTCTCATGCACTTAAATAAACTGTACTTTATTGTCCTGCAACAGACGCTTGAGCTGATGCTATTACTCTAAATGAAATCAATGGCAGAGCTACCAGCAGCTCGATGGGAAGAGAACTTATCCCTCTCCTATAAAACACAGTGAAAGAATTAGCACCAAGTCTGATCAATGCCTTTTCAAATCAAAACTTAGGGCAAAACTCAGTAGGTTTCCTGACTTGAGCAGGTTGCTAAGTGCAGGTTCTTTTTCACTCACAGAATTAATACTTGGGCATTTCTGAGGCCTATTACTCACACCAGACCTTAACATTACACATTTTTATTCCCTACATTATCTTGAAGGGTAACTTTTCGTTACCTGAAGAAAAGTATCCTTCACCACTAAAAATATCCTGAGAAAGTAAATAGAAAATAGCTTTATCTTCATTACAGGAAGTGTTGCTGTGTCAGCGTGATGAAATTTTTCAGTGAAGACATAATTCCAAATAAATATCCAAGCAACATACTAAACAGGAGAAGAAAAGCGATGTCATGATAAGTGATTAAAGACAAAATGTCTTTCAGGCTTAAGTAATTCTTAGAATTTTACAGTAATTTAGAATTGTTACTACTCTGAAGAGAAAAGCAAGATGAATATTGAGCAGGTAATAGCACTCAATAACAGAACAGACTCTTCTGAACTTCTGAAAATCTCACTCCATAAGCAGAAGACACTAGAGGAATTTAATATTTATGGGACTTCATTGATTTTACTGTATTTATTTACTGTATGCATTGCTATGTACCAGATAGATGTGTATAGATAGCATCCTCTTTTGGTAGAATTCTAAATAAATGAATATTTATTTTTAAAAAAAACATTTCTTGAGTAATTGAATTCTTAGCGAACTTCAGAGCAAAAATAGAATGAGCTTTATATAAATCTAGGGAGGAAAATGGTTCCCTTTAGTCCAGGAAATATAATTGTTTATCCATCCATCACTGCATAACAAATTCAGGGGTAGTTCTGTGGTTCAGAAGTTATTAGTGAGTGCACTAAGTGCTTCTGGTTCCTTTCTTTTTGGCTTGTTTTTTTTTTTTTTTTTTCATTTATGTGGCTATTTCACAATTAAAAATTATTTGTCAGCTATACAAAGATTTTTTTGGGGAGGTTGTTTGAAACAAAGAAATGGTAGACTAAAGTTCGTAAAGTAGCAAGTGATGCTCTACTCATGCAAGAATCTTTCCTGCTTGGTTTTATTTGCATACCTGCAGCTGTCATAATTAATACAGAAACACACACATATCTGCAAACACACACACATATACACACACATGCAAAGCACGGAAACCCATCAGGGAGCTAGTATTTCTAGAGTTTCTAATTTCGTAATTCCCATTTGTTTACTGTGTTACTTTAAATAGATTTTTTTAATTGGATGTTTTAGAACTTAATATGTGTATAAGTACTTATATGTGTATAATAGTGCTAAGCTATGTTGGGAGCATTATTTCATATATGCACAGTGTTTCCTTCAAGTATACCATCTATTAAGCATTATTAAAATTGTGTATTAGTAAAAGTGATAGAAAATAATAGGTTTCAGAGATCAATATTTTTTCCCACCTGCAGATATTTTGCAGAGTATTCCTAAAGGATTCAATAAAACTTCTATTTTCCTTTTGGAAGAATAAATATGTGAATTTTTAAAAGTACAGTTTAAAACAACAAATTCACTCTGGGAAGAATATTGACTTTTTCATGCCAGGATTTTCAAGTCAGGAGGGCTTTTTACATTTTTTAAAACAAACTTTCAGTATTTCGATTTTTTTCAAATGGGTTCAGAAAAGCAATTAATTCCAAAATTTCTTACAGAAGATAATTCCACTGTTCAAACATTTCAAAAGCAGACAGGTTGATAAGCATATACAAGTTAATGGCTGATGCAAAAGTGAAGTTTCACTTTAAACTGTAACATCAACTCTTTACAATAGCATTATCTTGTCAGAAAGTAGTAAATCTGTATACATATGACTTTTTAGGCACAGTATAGAGTTACATATTTTATATTTTCTTCCTTTAACCAATTTTATACTGACTTCAGCATTGAAAAACTTATGTTTGGATTTACTGGCATTGCTTGTGAATTGCGTACTTATGAAGTCAAGCTTGCCTTCTCAAAAAAGGATAAGAATACTGAGAGACTAGGTGTGGTTTATTGCCCACAATTAAAGCCTCATGTCCAAATTTAGAAACAAGAATATCTAGATTTAACCCACATGCCTTCACACTTTGTGACTTCTGCTGTTTAGAT
The DNA here is from genome assembly GCA_024733675.1 of Psilopsiagon aymara. NCBI lineage: Eukaryota > Metazoa > Chordata > Aves > Psittaciformes > Psittacidae > Psilopsiagon > Psilopsiagon aymara. The sequence continues at coordinate 11,911 of JANRGW010023402.1, forward strand.
TCTCCAGCTTTATACCAATTCCACAGTAGCATCTCTTAAATCAAATGGTAAGACTCAGGCTTAAGATATCAGTCAGATCTCTCCTCACTTCCAACCAATTTTATATGTCATGGTGTAATTAAACAAAGTGGCATCATAAAGCAATTTCAGCTGCAGGCTTTGCCTACAGCACTAATGAGACAGCATTCATGAAAATAAAAACAAAGAAAAGAAGTGCACAAAGACTTTCCTTCAGTCAGGTGGGTGACGGATACAGGCTGCAGGACTTGATTTCGTTAGACTCGATTCCACCCCAAATAAACTCAGCAACTTGCAAGGTATCAGCAGTTTGTTTATTTCTCTATGTCTGCTTGGAGAGCTCTGTTGTATGGCAATTCTAACACTGAGAATCCAGATCAGGGGCCAATGTTCAGGGGATTTATTTACATGTCAGTACCCCCCCCCCCGATGCCTCTCCAGCAAAAAGGCTTTTCCGAGCAGCAAAGCAGTGCCTGATACAGAAGCAAACCAAAAGTTACAGTATTTTCTCTTCTTATAGGAGATGATTCATCATAGCTGCCCTATTGTTTTTTAAACTAGAACCGAAATTCATGATGTGGGGTTTTTTGGCCTCCAGCCCTTTGTAAGGGGATACCAATATATCAAATAGTTAAACACTTTAGAACACTGATGTATTGGGTCCTTTGTGCTTTGTTTTATTAATGTAGGTCACTGCCCAATCCCTTGGGGCCAGAAAATGTCCCATTATGATTTCAGTGTCCAAAACTACCATGAAAGGAATGGAATTGTTATACCTACATGAAAATGTCACTGTGACAACAGTAATGCATTTCTGCTCCTGTCCAAGCCCAAGGTAAGCCAGCTCCAACTGGAGCTATGTCTGAGGCTGGAAAGGAGAGACCTGGAGCTCACAAGCTATGGCTGAGCCAACACAAGTTAAACCATTTGTGTCAGCAAAACAAAAATCCATTTTCAGAAATGTTGCTCAGCACTAACTCAAAACCTGGGAAAAAGAGAAATCCTTATGACTCAGAGACTCTGAGTTTTTATTTTCATACAGCTCCGCAGATTCAGGCAGACACAGAAAATGGTCTGAGCATAATATTCAACTTCATTTCCATCCAGAAACCAAAATCATAGAATCATAGAATAGCTAGGGTTGGAAAGGACCTTAAGATCATCTAGTTCCAAATGCTACATTTCACTCAGAATGTTTTTTTTTGTTGTTGTTGTTGTTGTTTGTTTGATCCAGATACTGGGAAATTTTTTTTCTTTTTCCTTGACCTTCTCATTCTGTTAGAAGGTTCTATATGTTGTCTTACTTTATTTCAGAAGAGAAAACATGCTGGAAATAGCATGATTTCCTACAAACTGGAAATTCTGATCTTCAAGCTACTGGATAAGTACTGTCTCACACTAGGGTAGGGAAGACAACACAAGCCAAGTGTTGCATAAGAAACAGATACCCATATCACTAAGATGCGAATTTCTATTGTTTTTTTTTGCCATGTTTTGTTTTTTTTTTTTTTTAATTTTGTGGTTTTAATTGGGGAATGCTGACAAGTGTTTTCAAAAGCAATGCTGGAAAACAAATGTTGCAAACAATTGTTCTCATCAGGAGGGATTAAATATGTCATTGCCCTTGTAATAACAGTACATCCCCAGTGTCTTGGCCAAATTCTGCCTACCTAATTTTCTCAGCAGTTGGAATTGATATCATATTAAGAAATATCATCCATTGTTAAGGATCTATTAAATAACACCGTCCTTCTCTTCGTAAAGCAATGCCCAGTGTTCTTCAAAGGTATTACCAGCTGACCTTGAGAGGTGCTGGGTACTAGAGGTAAAGGGGATTGACAACCACTGAACTCATCCCAGGAAAGGCTCAGCATTTGCAGGATCACATCTACAAACAATTATTTCTTGTGCCAGTGAAGGCTGCATACCATTCTAGAGAAAGTGAAGTGATTTGAGTTAACGTGGAGCTTTCCTAACTACAATTACAGCAAAAAATACAGAGCAGTCTGTGGGTCCTCTGTTCTTAGGTCATTGATGCCCTCTAAGCAGCAAAAGAAATAATCAGTTTAAATAGAAGTCCTTACTGCATGCTCAGCTGGTAGATACACATAGCAAATGGGAGTTGCATGACCAAAATATTATGCCGATGGAAGAGTGTGTGCATCAGTACCTTGTGACATGGAACACTGTACCACTCACTTGGCATTAATTTACAGAAATAACATTCTGATGTCACTGTTCAGGGTTGTATTCATATTAATTTAGTATTCTGTCTTCTGTATCTCATATACATGCAAACATATACATGCAGACACAAGCATTTTTTTATTTTTCATTCCTATAATCCATATAAAATCAGTTCATTCTTTTCTTTGGAAAAAAAGCACACAGAAATGGTGAAGAACCAAAACAAAGTCCCTCTCAAGTGATTTTTGTCTTTAAATGCTGGTGCCTGAAGAATGCTGCATAGGTAGAGACACTGGAAGAATGGAGAAGAGTTTTGCTGTCTCCTTTGTGGGCTAAATAAGGGTCAGTCACCAAATACACTGTGTAGATACCTGACGGAGAAAAAAGTGACCTTGTGTGAGAAGTTAATGCCTTCATATGGATTCCCATGTGGTGGATCCCCTGCTAATGTGTGTCCATATGGTTCAGGCAAATCTGCATTAACAGGTTAAGACTGCGTGTTTTAGTACAAGGTCACAAAAACAGGTCCTTCGGTAACTTTTCAAAGAGCTCTTCACTGTGACTATTACTCCTCTGAAACTTCCTACAGCCCCTGTCTGCCTGTCATTTGCTGGCCTGGCTCCACCACGTGTCATTGTGCCTTTTCATGAGCCCTCCAAGGGTGGATATTTGAAGCAGTGAAGGTCTATATATTCAACCTGTTTCTTCCATGGAAACTTACTTATGCTGCTGCTGACTACTCTCGGCTAGGAAACCTGAGTAGATCCCACAAGCAAATCTATGAATTCTGTCTAAGAGAAAACAGAAAGCTCACTGACCACAGGCTTCTCCCTCACCTGTGTATAAGATCACAAGAAACTTGACATTTTCCAGTTCCTACAGGGACAGGAAGAATTTCACCTCACCTGATTACAGACATCTGGTAGATGGATGTCTAATAGTTGCTAGTCATTCTAGACTACTTTGCTAGTCATTCTAGACTACTTAGTAGAAGGGAACAGTATGAAAGAAGAAACCCACTAAACAGATGACAACCCTTTAATGACGATACACAAAAATGGAGTGGGATGAAAGAGTAAATTTATAGACTTGCTGTATTTTTTAAAAGTTGAAAAACTCTTAAAAGTTTGAAGTGAAACATTCATAGGAAATTAATCTGGAGCAGACTGAAATAGTATATGTTAACATTAAATGAAAAAGATTTATTTTTTAAAGGATATTATAAAGGGAAAGATTAAGCTAAAGAAACTAATTAAACCAGAGATACCTGTTCTGGTTTCAGCAGGGGTATAGTTAATGTTCTTCCTAGTAGCTGGTGCAATGCTGTGTTTTGGCTTTAGACTGAGAACAATGCTGATAACACACTGATGTTTTATTTGTTGCTCAGTAGCGCTTACCCTGATCAAGGACTTTTCAGTCGCATGCTGTGCCAGTAAGGGGCAGCACGAGAAGCTGGGAAGGAGCAGAGACAGGACACCTGACCCAAAATAGCCAAAGCGGTATTCCATACCACAGCACATCATGCCTAGCATATAAACTGGAAGAAATTACCTGGAACTGGAGATCACTGCTCAGGTCAGGTTGGGTGTTAGTCAGTGGGTGGTGAGCAATTGTATTGCGTGTTATTTTATTTATTGGGTTTTCTCTTTTTCTCTTTATGTTTTATATCCTCTCCCCATATACTCACTAATAATAGTAGTAGTATACTGTACTAAATTTGCAAAAATTTGAAATAGAACTTTGCTTCTACAGGCAGATAGTGTTATTTTTATAGCATCCGAATTTGCTTTCTCATACCCAAAGACAGGCAGAGGATAAGGCCTACAATATGACATGACAAGAGCACATAATTTAGCAGTTTAGACTTGTGTATATCTTGCTGATATGATTGAATCTTTTCTTTTAATGCCACATCAGTACTTAATTTCTGGTAGAAGAATGGCAAATTAGGATGCAACCAAGAAAGAAGGGTAGTGTCACTCCAATAGCTTGAAAAACACAGAGTAAAGCACAGATTTGGGAACAGAACAAGGGAAGAATATTTGTAACCCAAGATGGTATTTAACATTGAATTGACAAACTTCACCCTTTAGCAGTATACTGTTAGAGATGCAATAGAACAGATATTCACATATAATCCTGGGGAATTTGGAAAATCAAAAAATTAATGAATAGTTTAAAGAGAAATTAAAAAGGACAGAAACCTATAATACTCTGAAGCAGATTCAGTGCATGGTTGCTATATATATGAACTGGAGTTCAATCTCTCCTCTCTCTCTGGGTTTTAGGAAGATGAGATGTGATGTCCTAGTTTCTCCTAGTGGGTGAAAAAGTAATTAAAAATAAAAAAACAAATCCTATGCTAACATACATGGATACATGTGAATGACAGCCACATGAACTAAACCAGACTTCCTAAACCCAGTAAAATTCTTCACTGATCCTTTGAGAATATTGCTCATGTTGAAACCTTTATTTTAGCCAGTTTTGATTAAAAAAGTGTTAACCATGAGTTTCTGATAAACTTTATTGCATAGCTTTATGAATTCTTGATGTTCACAAATCTTTAGTGGCTGTTCACAGTCTCCTCAGTCATAAAGAAACTCTCATGGTTTTGAAAACTGAATGCCAAGGTTCATGGAAGAGATTTGCTCAGCCATTAGACAATAACATTTTAACAATAAGTATGAGACTCTGTGAGTCTGAAATTACGTACCACAATATGCCAGATAAACAGGGAAACCTCTGCCCTCAATGGAAAAAATGGACCCATAAATTAATAATTTCAGTGCCAAAAATGCAGTAGGTGAAAATCAATAGTAATGTTTAAATATCTCATTCTTGTTTCAGACCACTGGAAGTGATAGAGTTCAGAGGACATATCTAGAAAATCACAACTTATAACCCTGTCAGGAACGCCTGAACTTTAGAAATAAAGCCCTAGCTCAATTCTGTTTTCTAATAGTTTTCCCCACACACCAGGAACTTGAATCCTGAAAGTATGGTATAAAAAACAGTTGTTATGAAAATTATTTGAGTTCAGTAATGGCTCTCTTTTCAACATTTTTATTCCACTCATGTCTGTGTCACCTGGAGAGACTGGAAAACAGAATAGAGCAACCCTACTGAAATAAGGAAGTTTCAGTCATTAAAAACAGCAGCCACATATTTGCCAAATACAAGTGCTTGCATTGTGCAAGATAGAACCAGTCATTCATGTAGGCAAGTGAGAGGCTAAATAATATAATTGCTATATTATAATATATAGGCCATCACTGTGGCATGACAGCCTATGTGGAGTCTCAGCCACACAGCAGGACTAATTAAGAAGGCAGATGAAGACTAGTGCTAGCAAAAACTGCAATAAAGGCATCACTTTTTTTTCCACCATCTTTTTCTTATAGGCAATGAGAACAGAAAAATTCAGTGTGCTCCACATTAGCCCATACATGAATGCAAAGAGAAAATTCACCCCCATTCCTGCATGGTGGGTGTGCATCCATGGCTACCAGTTAGGATTTGAGTGCTCACTATTAATGATATAATTCTCATCCCACAGCTGTGTGGAGCTGTATAATCAAGGTTTCATCCATAAGGTGAAATTCACCCATGTAGACAAAGCTGGAACACAAGTGATATAACAGAACCATCCTACTTATACCTTCCTAATTTACATTCAGTAAATGTATTATTAAAAGTTATGTGAATATTCTGTAGTCAGCATAATCTGGGATCTTGAATCTTCATTTTTCCTGTAATGAGCTCAACTAGCGGGAGATGTATGTGCAAATGGAGGAAAGTTTTTTGTCTCAAAAACGGTATATCTAGGATTTGTTTCATGCAAACCTTAAACGCTTTTAAAATTAACTAAGGTGGGATTTAATGCTTTCATGTCATTCAGACAGCAAAAAGTAACTAAAAAGTGCCCTTAAAAGTGTCCATTTCCCTTCATTATCTATTGATGGACCCTGAAGTGGGCAGCTGAAATGGACATGTCTGGCACTGGAAACGGCTGTAGCTAGTTGAGGTGAGTATGAGTGTAAGGCTATCTGTACCATCAGTAAAGACAAACATCTTCATGTGAGAAAGCTAGCCCTCAAGTACCTTATTATGCATAGAGCTGGCAGATAGTATACAGGACTTGTAGGAGACTTGTGAGCACCTGGAACAGCAACTGGAAATCAGTAAGAGGGTCTTGGGGGTCCCAATTGTTGCTAAGTGCCTGTGTTTAAAGAAGAGGCTACCCAGGGAAGTGCTTGAGTCACTAGCCCTGGAGGTGTTAGAACACCCGTAGATGTGGCACTTAGGGACATGGTTCAGTGGTGGACTTGGTGTATTAGGTTTACAGTCAGACTTAATGATCTTAAAGGTCTTTTCCAACTTAACTGATTATATGGTTCTATGATTCTAAGTGAATTAAGCACTTAGAGTTAAAAGAGGTGAGTCTTCTCACATGTATACACAGTAAAAAGTGACACTAACAATACATTACTTCCCCAAGTTTCATATCACGTGAACATGCTTATTTCAAAAGCACTCAATGTCTTTCTTAAAGTTCCTTTAAAGAAGTGCAACCTGAAATTTGCATACATCTTTATCCACACAATTTTGCATCTTTATAACTAATTATAACCCAGTAAATATAACAGCAGTATTAAAAATATGCTTTGTCTTTCAGATGTTAAGCTGCAAAAAATGTGCCACTGTAAAGGCTAGGGCTAGCAAAAAACAACTGGGTGTGAACCTGTCCCATAAAAAGAGTCTGGAAGGTCAGGACCTTATGCTTTACCAACGTCCAGTCCTGCCCAGGTTGTTTCTAGGTGTAGAAGTAATCATTCAGGTACTCTGTGGGGATCAGCAAGACAGACATGCAAAACTGTATGTGTTTCTGCTTGCCTGCTGCTACTTCACGGTGCTGGGTTGCTTTCTCATACCAGAACTTTTGCTACAGGCTCTTTTTTTTCAGCTATTTCCTGGGTACAGGAAAAGTTTTGAAACTACCACAGCCTTTAGAGGCTCTGCCACATAGCATCCAACATTAGAATGAATTTCAAAGTACAGAGTAAGGTAAAGAAAACAGGATATACAGTGATAAGCCACAAAAGGTGTTCTATGAAGCGGAAGAAATACATAAGTAAGGGTATTGCTGTGTAGGCACAGTTCTACATAACCAAAGACAAAGAGGCTGTATCATCTATATTCCACTGAAGACCTTGACATGTGCAAGTATTCTTCAGTTGTTCATTAGGTGACTCTGAAATACAGGATGTAAACTAAGCCACTAATACCCATGGTCATAGCAGGAGAAAGACTCTTCTAAGTGTCCTTTGCTTTAAGCTAGTCACTCTCACCTCGCATTGATTGGTGGCTGAGGACTTTCAACAACCCAAACGAGTTCAAAAGCTTTAAAGTGTTTCAAGTCTTTTTCAAGGTAAAATGTCACATCTATTTATCATTAAAAAAGAAAATTCTGTTTGTTGGTCAGATTAATCCTCTGACAACAGCTGGAAAACAGGAAGCAGAAAAAGAGGCCTAGGTAAGCAAGTACAGCTAAACTGTAAATATAAGCCACATTAATATGAATGAATAAATGAGGACAAAATCAATTTATCTCAAGACAAGACAAACGAGTCACTCTAAGGAGCATATTTGGCCTATTCTTTTTTGTTATATTTAATTACAGTGTAAAGTCTTTGTAAAAATGTAAAGTATGAATGCAAACCATTATATTTTATTAAAATGAAGCAAAAAAGTAGTATATCCAGCTGGGTCAGACTTGACATGCAACATAATTCATTAACATACATAAATATCGCCTATCCTGTTTGAATCTTTGATTATGAAGTTCATTATAATACCATACTAAAGATTAATCTTAGAAACTATTTAATAAATACTGAAAAATGAGAGAACAGTGTATTTTGATAAAACTCTTTATTGTTCTCTATAAATTCAATTAAATTCATGAATAGATATACACAATTTGCACATAACAAAGACATGACTTATTTACAGACAGCCTGAATGCATTCGATCCAGAAGATTTTTTGTGGGAGAATCAGAAGGAGCATTTTTATTTAGCTGCCTGTGGTGTGCTGCCTTATCATTCCCCTCCTCAGCTGGACAGGGGAGAGAAAATATAAAAAAAGGCTCATGGGGTGAGACAAGGACAGGGAGAGATTGCTCATAAGTTACTGTCATGGGCAAAACTGACTTGACTTTGAGAAATCAGCTTAATTTGTTACCAATCAAAATCAGAGTAAAATAATGAGAAATAAACCCAAATCTTAGAACACCTTCCCCTCATCCCTCCCTTCTTCCTGGGCTCAACTTCAACCCCAAATTCTTTACCTCTTCCCCTCAAGAAGCACAGGGGGATAGGGGAGTGGATGCTGGGATAAGTTCCTTGCATGTTTCTGCTGCTCCTTCCTCCTCAAGAGAAAGCTCCTCAAACTCTTCCCCTGCTCCAGCATGGGCTCCTTCCCACAGGAGACAGTCTTCCATGAACTCCAATGTGAGTCCTTCTCACAGGCTGCAGTTCTTCATAAACTGCTCCAGTGTGGGTCCCTTCAGTGGGGTGCAGTCCTTCTGGAACAGGCTGTTCCAGTGTGGGTACCATGTGGGGTCGCAAGTCCTGCAGCAAACCTGCTCCATTGTGGTCTCCTTTCTCCATGGGGCCACAGCTCCTGCTCCAGAGCAGGGTTCCCATGGAGCCACAGCCTCCTTTGGGCATTCCACTGCCCCATCGTGTGGTCTTCCATGGGCTGCAGGTGGAGATCTGCTCCACCATGGACCTCCACAGGCTGCAGGGGCACAGCCTGCCTCACCACAGGATGCAGGGGAATCTCTGATCCAACACCTGGAGCACCTCCTCCACTCCTTTCTCACTGACCTCTCTGTCTGCAGGGCTGTTCCTCTCACACAGTCTCACTCCTCTGCCCTCTGACTGCTACTGGTGTTGCACAGGTTAGATTTTTATCCCCCCCCCCCGCTCAAATACATTACCCTAGAAGCGCTACCACTGTTGCTGATGGTCTCAGCTGTGGCCAGCAGCAGCAGGTCTATCTTGGAGCCAAGTGACATTGAATCCATCAGACATGGGGCAAGCTTCTGGAAGCTTCTTACCCCTGCAGAAATCATGCCTGTAGAAGTCACCCCTGTAGCCCCTCCACTACTAGACCTTTGCCATGCAAATCTAATACACTGCCAGATTAATATTCCTATGATTTCATGGAAGTGGAGCAATCATGGTCTAATTATAAATTAACATTTATATAAATTTCAATTTGTGTACCTCAGGAATATGTTTCTTGAATTAAGATAAAAGTGACTGTCATCTCTAAGTAGAGATCAGCACAACCAATGGATATGGGGAATCTCGCTTTTAACTACTGTATTTCCAAAAAGCACTGTAATATTCCCAGATTATTCTTCCTTTTTTTTTTATTGCTAAAAACATTCCTGCCAATAATCTTTTGCCTTTGAACAGTGTGCATATTTCTAATCCTAAGAAAAATTAATTACCAGAAATATTCAGCATATTTATATGTACAGTGATAACATACAGATCAGTAAGATAAAAAGTAAGAGCCAGGTAAATATGAGGAAGATAGATCAGGTACCTTTCTGAAAAAGAGACTACAGATTGGGTGTCTGTCGTGGTTTAAGCCATAAATCAGCCACACAGTTTGTTCACTCACTTCCCCCTTTTCCTTCCCTCTGCTACGGGAGGGATGGGAAGGAGAATCGAAAGAATGCAACTCCCACAGGTTGAGATAAGAACAGTTTAATAACTAAAGTATAACACAAA
>JANRGW010023403.1:0-22175 GCA_024733675.1 Psilopsiagon aymara
ACGGAAGTAGACGCGGCGGCGGCAGCACTTCGAGGTGGCAGCGATAAGTAGTTCCGTGGTGACGGAGGTGGGAGGTGCGGCTCCGGGGTGCGGCGGGATCTCCGGTAACGGCTCTGTGTGTGGAGTAGCGGCGGCGGTAGAGGCGGGTGGCGCGGCCCGGCCATGTTCAAGAACACGTTCCAGAGCGGGTTCCTCTCGGTGCTGTACAGCATCGGCAGCAAGCCGCTCCAGATCTGGGACAAGAAGGTGAGGCGGGCCGCGGGAGCAGCCTCCCGGGGCGGCTCTGGCGCTGCGGCCGCGCTCGAGGTGCCGCCGGTGCCTGAGCCGCCCGTGCGCCGTGACCGGCACCCCCAGGCTGTTCGGTATGGGGGAGAACGTGTCCGCGTGGAGGAGGCTTCTGTTCTGCTGTTGAGCAGAGCGCTGCCAGGGCAGCAGCCAGGCCGGGGTCGGGAGCTACAGCCCTGCTACAGGCTTTAGCCTGTAGCCTGTAGCATAGTGCTACAGTGGCATAGTGCTGGGAATAAGCAGCAGAAAACCAACCGGAGAGGGCTGGAACAGTTCTGCTCTGGAGACAGGCTGAGAGAGTTGGGCTTGTTCAGCCTGCCGGAGGCTCTGGGGAGACCTTATTGCAGTCTTTCAGATCTTAAAAGGGGCTTAAAGGAAAGATGGGGAGAGACAGTTTTAGCAGGGCCTATGTGACAGGATGAGGGGTGATGGTTTTAAACTGAAAGAGGGAATTCAGGCTGGAAGTGAGGAAGAGAGTCTTTATATCGAGGGTGAGGAGGCCCTGGCCCAAGTTGCCCAGAGAAGTGGTGGATGCACCACTGCTGGAGACATTCAAGACCAGGCTGAATGTGGTTCTCATCAGCCTGATCTAGATGAAGATGAACTTGTGTGTTGCAGGGGTTGGACTAGATGGTGGCCTGACCCCTGGCCAATACCCCTGACTGCTAAACCCTAATCCTAAACACTAACCCTTGACCTTAAACACTAGCCCTAGCCGTCTTCCAGCCCCAACTGTTCTGTGATTCTATGGAGCAGCTTCCCCAGGAAGCTAGAAGTAACTGCCATGGGGCTCTGCTCTCCTGCATGACACACTTTAAACAGGCTTGCTAAAGGCATCCAGAGGTGGGTTGTGTGGTGGCTTTTAGGGTGTGTGAGAAGTCATGAGTGTTTCAGCTATTTGGTTTTTCCCTTTCTGTCTGGTTCTGAAGGGGTTCTGTTGCGGGTCCCCTGCCTTCCCTGGGTTATCTCCCACTGTGGAGCCCTGATAAGGAAGTTTGGAGGTGATGAGACCTGTTGCTTCCTCGCCTTTACAAACCACCCATGGTTGTGTTGCTGCCTGAAAGGGAGTCTGCAAAGTGCTTCTTGCACCCCCTCAGAGCAGGCTTTCCTCTCTGAGGTTATGAGCTGTGTTCAGTTACCTGTGTTTGAACCTAACCTGAATTTCTTGTGATTTCAGCAGGAGTGAAGGCTTTTGAGGCAGTTCAGCAGGCAGCTGTGTTGTTTGACCTTGCTGGGCTCATAGGAGCATTTACAGGTCATGGAATGGAGGACAGGCAGGGCAGACCCACCGCATTTCCCATCAGTGGGGAGCCCATGCAGCTCTGTAAAGAACTGGGCTGCCTGTCATAGCCTGGCTGTATGCATGTGCATGCAATAGGGCTTTTGCACTAACATTGGTGACTTTAAAAGAGTGCCAGCAGCTTATTTGGGTGGGGTGAGGATGGTGTGCATTAAATACTCTTAGACAAAAGGGATGTAGTGTGCCTCCAGACTGGATGAAGCCACGAGCAATCTGGGTACCTTCCTGAGGTACCTTCCAAAATGGATTGTGCTGTGCAGGGTGACATGGCTGCAATGTGCAGCTGGTGGGGTTGCCAGCAGGAGCTCTGCTTGCAGGGTGGACATGAGCAGCAGTCTGCTCTGGTGCTGTAGTTGCTGGGTTGGTCAAAAAAGACAGTCAGAAAGGTCCTCAAGAGCAGCAGCTGCGTGTGAAGGCTGTTTCCATTGCCTGCTGTAGGGATTTCATGTGGCTGGGCTCCCCTGGCGTTGCCTGGTGGTAGCAGCCTTGTGTGTGGTGAGCAGGAGGGCAGTGTGCTGGTGGTCTTCCTCGTTCATGCCCTGATGAAGCACAGCCAGCTTAGGCAAGCTTATTGTGAGGACTGCTGTGCTCACAAAGGTGTGGTGTGAAAATGGAGGAGGCTTTTTGATGACTTTGTCTGTGGACATCAGCATGGCTTGCTCTTTTACCTCACTTTTCCATTTAAAGGAGTTAGGATGGTGGGTTTGTAATAGCTTGGGCATTCCTGTTCTGACACTCTTGGAGTGTTTGCAGTAGCAGGAAGGATGCTGTCCCAGGGTACTCTGTCAGGACTGAAGTGTCCAGGCCTTGGGAATAGTGTGATGACTGTCCCAGTCTCTCTGCAGTCAGAGGTTCCTCCTCCAGCCTTATCTGCAGAGAACCAATAGGTGCTGGGCTGTGCTCTCTTGTCCAGCCTTCAGTGTCTGTTACGGAGACCTGTGTGCAAGGTGGTTGCAGTTTGCGTTCCAGCACTGTGTTGTTCTGAGTCCTCTGTTACTTCCTTCCACATCCTGTCACCATGGTCCCCTCCTCAGTGCTTGGAAGCACACTGACCAGTCTCCAGGGGACTTGCTGACTCTTCTGCAGAGCAGATGGGAACAGTTGGATGGACCTTGTCAATTCCATTGATCTTCTTGCTGATTTCTCCATGTTCCTTCTGCTGACATGTCAGTGTGTGGTATCATGAGCAATTTCAAATGCTGTGGGGAGAATTCAGGGTCAGCTAGTGTTCCGTATCTGCCTGAATGTCAAACATCACCAGGATGGAGATAGCAATTTCCCTGATGAGCATGGCCAGGATCAAGTCCTTGAAATGCTGTGACAGGGTCTCTCTTGCAGCTTTCCTCTGACTCTGTAGTTCTTTCACACAGCATCCTTGTCTGGGCTGCCCCAGATCTCTGCATCATGAAAACACACAAGCCAATGCTGCTCCCGCCTTCCCAAACCTGTGTGCATCAAGTGCTACAGTAGAGCCAGGTGGTGCCTGCTTTTGCTTCTTGTTATGCCCCCTCTCCCTTCCTGGGGGACAGAGGTTGGCACAAATTGCCTCCTGCCTATTCTGGATGCAACACTGGCTTTGAGAAGTGCTGGCCTGTCCTGAGGGAAGGGCTGTACCCATGCCTACAGTAGTCTGGGTGATGGCTCTGGCTGTGTTTCAGCTTGCTGTTGCTGGCACAAACACAGGCTGAGCATACACTGGATGGAGCAGGCCTGAGGAGAAGGACTTGGGGTGTTCGAAGATAAGAAGCTCCCTATGACCCAGCTTCAATGTGCGCTTGAGCCCAGATCCCCCCATGTGCTGGGCTGCATCCCCAGAACGTGAGCAGCAGTCAAGGGAGGGGATTCTGCCCCTCTGCTGTGCTCCGGGGAGACCCCCTGCACTCCTGTGTCCAACTCTGGGGCAACAACACAAGAGGAACGTGGAGCTGTTGGAGTGAGTCCAGAGGAGGCCACGGAGATGCTGCGAGGGTTGGAGCAGCTCTGCTCTGGAGCCAGGCTGAGAGAGCTGGGCTGGGGCAGCATGGAGAAGAGAAGGCTCCTGAAGGGGAGACCTTAGAGCAGCTCCAGTGCCTGAAGGGGCTACAAGAAACCTGGAGAGGGGCTTTGGACAGGGGATGTAGGGACAAGACAAGGGGGAATGGCTTTAACCTGACAGAGGGGAGATTGAGGTGTGATCTTAGGATGGAGTTCTTCCCTGTGAGGGTGCTGAGGCCCTGGCACAGGGTGCCCAGAGCGGCTGTGGCTGCCCCATCCCTGGCAGTATTCAAGGCCAGGTTGGACGGGGCTTGGAGCAACCTGGTCTGGAGGGAGGTGTCCCTGCCCATGGCAGGGGGTTGGAACTGGATGAGCTTTAAGGTCCCTTCCAGCCCAAACCAGTTTGGGATTCCGCAGTCCTTTAAGGGGGGTTGCTGGCAACAATGCAGGAGTGAGCCTCCAGAGGTCGGCCTTGGACTGTGGTGTCCAGTCTACTGGGGTGGGTGGCTGGGCCTGGGGAGAACTGCTCCTTGCTGCTCTTCCTCTGGCCTTTGTTGTATGTGACCCGTGTTGCTAGCAGCAACAGCAGCCACAAGAAATGTATGTGTTCAGACACAAATGTGTGAAGCTGCTGCTCTCTTCAGACTCTGCAAGATTTGAGCTTTGTGTCTTCAAAAAATACTTTCCCAGTTTGTCTTTAGACAGTGGGTAACTTCCCAGTTATCCCAATTCAGAGGCTATTAGGCATTTGAAGCATTTTTATTTTCTGTGAACCTGTTACCCTTTTTTTCCAGCTTCAGAAATACAGCTTCTTAGGCCTAGGATGGCTAGAGAATATTGGCCAAGTAGAAATGTGGAATGTTTCATTTAGACTTATAAATTTTTCTGCAGTCTTTTCTGTCTCATTTTCCATGAGGTAGGAGAAAGCCCATGAAGACCAGGAGCTCTTGCTGAGTAACCACTCTAAGCACGTCATGACTGTCCCTCACACCCTGTACTGCACAGAGCTGGCAACTCTGCCTGATGGAGCTGGAGATTGACTTTTGCTGTGAGAGCTCACTGAGAAGAGATGCCAGGGCTGGAGGAGGACGATAAGTGCCCCTCTGCAGCAGGCAGGAGGTTAGCTCAGTTAGGTCACAGACCTGGACTCCAGAGCAAGCTGAGGGGCTGAGCTGGGTCGTTTCACAGGATCACAGAATCACAGCCTGGTTTGGCTTGGAAGGGACCTTAAAGCTCATCCAGTTCCATCGTCTGCCACAGGCAGGACAGCCTGCCACTGGACTAGGTTACTCCATGCCCCGTCCAACCTGGCCTTGAACACTGCCAGGGATGGGGCAGCCACGGCTTCTCTGGGCAACCACCTCACCACCATCACAGGAAAGAACTTCTGCCTAAGATCTCATCTTAGTCTCCCCTCTGTCAGGTTAAAGCCATTCCCCCTTGTCCTGTCCCTACAAGCTCCTGTCCAAAGCCCCTCTCCAGGTTTCTTGTAGCCCCTTCAGGCACTGGAGCTGCTCTAAGGTCTCCCCTTCAGGAGCCTTCTCTTCTCCATGCTGCCCCAGCCCAGCTCTCTCAGCCTGGCTCCAGAGCAGTGCTGCTCCAGCCCTCGCAGCATCTCTGTGGCCTCCTCTGGACTCACTCCAACAGCTCCACATCCCTCTTGTATGTTCCCCCAGAGCTGGACACAGGACTGCAGGGATCTCCCCAGAGAGGAGCAGAGGGGCAGAATCCCCACCCTTGACTGCTGCTCACACTCAGGATGCAGCCTGGCACAGGGTGGGGGTAGGGAAGTGGACTTCATGTTCTCCCCAACAGGCATATAAATCCCTGGGAGTTCCTTTTGTTACAAAGGAGGGATCTGGTTTTCTTGTAAGGATCCTCCTGTGAGCTTAATGTTTTCTGGAAGTATCTGTTCTGCTTGAGGCAGTGTTAAGAGCAGCCTGGCATGCTGAGCTGACTCTTGACCTTAGTGGCAGCGTATGTACAGACAGGCTGGGGGGTGGGCTGCTCGCAGGGCTTATCTCTTTCTTCCAGCAGATGCATGCAGTGTCACCCATGTACATCCCTCTGAAGAACTGAAATGTGAAGATGAGTTGCTAAACCTTTAAATCATTTTGTAGCTTATCACTCAAGCTATCCCATTTGAGGTTTAATGCATCCTATGGATTAGCAGCGCTGATAGGTACTGCAGAAATTAATTCATGAAGCCAGGAGCATTGCCATTTGCTGATCTAGCACTGGGGAAGAGCAGTGGGCTTAATTAGCAAAAGTGCTTTTAAATGGAGATAAATTTGAGGGGAAGTGATTATTATCATTAAAATAATAAATCCTCAGCCCCTGGGATTCAGCCACATTGCTTGTGGAGGAAAATGAATTTGTGTTGGCCCTGGCCTCCCTGAGCCTTGCAGGCAGCTGGCTGCATCCAGGTAGCCAAATGCCTGTGCCCCTCAGCAGGGCAGATGATGCTTCTGTACTTGTGTGTGCTAGAACTGAAAAATTCCAGCCAGGTTTTCATCTGGTCGTGCTCTTCCACAGAGGCAGCCAAGACCCCCTTGGTGACCCATGGCTTCTGGTGGCTCCCTTTGCTTCTGTATTGCTTTTACTTGTTTTTTCCCTTATCCCACTCTAGTTTGATCTTCCTCTGACACTTCAGTGCTTGTTTATTTGGGTCTCTAACATGAGGCTGGAGTCAGTGGTGTTCACTGTAGTTTGTCTGGATAGACCAAAGTCTTGCGCTTGGTGTCCATGCAGCAAGCTGGGACCTAAACTCTTGTTTGGAGTCCTGACACTCTGAGGCAGTGAGCAAAGCCTTGGAAACAGTGATGGCCAAAACAATGGGAGCCAAGTGAACGTAGATGGATCCTCCTGGGGCGTTTCCCTCTCTCAATGGAGCTCTGGGTGCCTCTTGCTTCCCTCTCAAGTAAAGGAAGCCTGTGCTGTTTGCCCTGCTTTCTTCCAGGTGCGCAATGGCCACATCAAGCGAATCACCGACAATGACATTCAGTCCTTGGTGCTGGAGATTGAAGGTACTAACGTCAGGTAGGAGAAGGCATCTTATTCTGCCCTAATGTGCCCTGAGGGCCTGGCCCTGGAGCAGAGTAAAAGATGGTGGTGCACAGCAGACATCTCCTTCAGACTTGACTTCAGTCTCTGTCTCAATAAATTGAAGAGTAATGGTCTGTGGTCAGATGCCTGCTACCCTTCTGTGGCACTGTACCACAGTGCCTTTCCCTGGATGTGGTTGGAGAGCTCTCTGTCATCCTCAGTAGGGCTAAGGGGAAAATAATAAAACAAAATCCCATTATTTTTCCATCACTCAGCAGGGGAGGAAAGTGTATTTGAATCCCAGTCCCCTGTCAGTGCTGCCAATTACTGAGAAAGCAGCACTCTGGATGCTGCATCTTTTATTGTCTTGGGCCTGCTCTGCTGCTCTCCCCACGTCACAGCAGGAAGATCAAAGGCAGATGTATGAGGGGAGTTCCTTGTGGTGCTTCACTCCACATCTCCGTCAGCCAGGGAGAGCGACGCCAGCTCTGCCAGCGAGTTCAGCCTCTCCAGGACTTCTCCAGGGGGCATTGGAGCAGGGAGCTCCTTATAAGGGCAGTGGAGGCTCCTCTCCTGCAGCCAGGCTGAGCCTGTGCTTCCCTTCCTCCCGAGATGTGTTGATACGGAACTTGCCAGGCATGACGTGCACAGCTAGGCCTCACCAACCTCTGTGTTCCCAGTCTCATAGGGCACACAGGGCCTCTGCTGTGCCCTGGAGGCCTCTACCTGTTCAGTCAAGGGGTGGAGAAGATTGCTTTAAGAAACAGCACTGACATGGCCATGAAACTGGGGAGGTGTAGCTGTCCAGAAAGGTGGTTCATGCCCTGGATGACGAAAGTGGGATTTGAAATGCATTCTCTGAGCGTCTTACCTCGCTTTCCATGCAGCTACCTTTGAAGCTCTGCCCCCCATTAAAGGAAGCGCTGGCTCTTGCTGAGATCTTACCTCTTTCCGCTTGCCCTCCAAGATTGTATTAGGTCAAGGGAGTGACTTGGGACTTGGGCTGTGTGCTTTGTGCTGTGTGAGATCCTAAAGTGTTTTTCTGTCCTCTCAGTACGACCTACATCACATGCCCTGCGGACCCAAAGAAGACCCTAGGCATCAAACTACCTTTCCTAGTGATGATCATCAAGAACCTGAAAAAATACTTCACATTTGAAGTGCAGGTGAGGAACATGCAGTGGGGAGGCCCCACCACAGATTGATGAGGAAGGTACCAGAAGGCTGCAGTCTTACTCTGGAGCTCAGTCGAGGCAGCAAGTGGTCTCCAAATCAGTTTTGTTTCCTTGCCATGTGATCTTAGTATCATGAAATAACTTGGGTTTCATCCAGTTCCTACCCCCTGCCACGGGCAGGGACACCTTCCACTAGAGCAGGTTGTGCCAAGCCCTGTCCAACCTGGCCTTGAGCACTGCCAGGGATGGGGCAGCCACAGCTTCTCTGGGCAGTCTGTGCCAAGGCCTCAGCACCCTCACAGGGAAGAATTTCTGCCGAAGATCTTGTCTCAGCCTCCCCTCTGCCAGGTTAAAGCCTTTCCCCCTTGTCCTGTCCCTACAGGCCCTTGTCCAAAGCCCCTCTCCAGCTTTCTTGTAGCAGCTTTAGGCACTGGAGGCGGCTCTAAGGTCTTCCGATGCCTTCTCTTCTCCAGGCTGAACCAGCTCGGCTCTCTCAGCCTGTCTCCAGAGCAGAGCTGCTCCAGCCCTTGCAGCATCTTTGTAGCCATCTCTGGGTTCACCTGAGCAGTTCCATGTTCTTCTGATGTGTCAGATCTTCTGCCATGGGGACATCAGTCAGCTCTCAAGCACATTGTTGCTGTTACTGAAAAAGGATCTGTTATGAGTTGAAAGTCCTTCTGCTGTGACAGGAAGGCGGGGGAGAGCCCACTCTGAGATGGGCAGAGCCTGAGTCTGGAAGAGCTGTTGTCCTGGGGAGCTGGGGGCCCAGCTGCCAGGTTCAGCAGCCTCACTTCCTCACCCCAGGTGCTGGATGATAAGAACGTTCGCCGGCGTTTCCGAGCAAGTAACTACCAGAGCACGACCCGGGTGAAGCCTTTCATCTGCACCATGCCCATGCGGCTGGATGATGGCTGGAACCAAATACAGTTCAACCTGTCAGACTTCACACGCCGCGCCTATGGGACAAACTACATTGAGACCCTGAGAGTGCAGGTGAGCAGAGGCACGTCCTGCCCACACACACCCATGGGTGGTAGTCTCCTGCCTTGATATAGGTTGGGAATCTGGGCTTAGCCCTGACCTGATCCTTTGCCAGTCATACTGTTTACTACAAAGCAGTGTGGGAAGGAAGCAAAGACCTGACTGGGGCAGCAGAGGTCTTGGTGCTGCATCACTTCACTGGACTAGATTGGGATGAAGAAGCCCATTTCCATCTTGTTTCTCTTGCTGGTTGTTGGTTAGGGTAGGCGTGGCAGTCCACCTAAAGCTCCCAGCAGTGTGCAACGCATCCTGCTGGGGGAAGGTCTGCAGGGAATTAGCTGTGTGCTGCCTTACTATACAGGCAGCCACTGGACGAGTGGGAACCTGGCTGGTACAGAGCCAGGGTGTCACAGGCTGTAGATATCCCTGGTCAAGTTTGTTTCCTAGTATGCAGGGAGCCTTCACTGAGCCCCTTGGACCGGAGCTGACACAATGTTTGTTCCTGCTGAGGACATAAAGTTCCATATGCTAGGGATCCATGTTCTCTGTGACCAGTGGTATGCATTACTTTGAGGAGTGCCCATGTGCAGAGTGTGTCTGTTGTCAGCGTGATGGGACTCCTGTAGTTATGAGATGGACAGGCAGTCTGGAAAATGTCTGTCCTCTCACATAGCCGTGGGGGGGACTGGAGTGACTCCTTTGCTGCCAGCTGATCATGGAGGCAGTATAGACTGGACAATCTCATTCCTGTCCTTAGGGAGGCCCTGAAGAGGGAGTGTTAAAAATGCAGCAAGCTGAGGCTGAGAGTGTTCTGGCAAATCCTGATATCAGGGGAGGAGCAGAGGTGGGTTCACAGCAAAGAACCCTCTAAGCAACTAAGGCATATTTCAGCTTGCAGAGATGCCAGAGCTTGGCCAAGTCTTTTGAGCCAGTTTCCATCACTGGAGAGAGCATCTAGTGCAAAGTAGGGGGCATGGGCCACTGTTTCTTCTCTGATGCCCTATCAGATTCAGAGAAGCAGTAAGGTCTCTTCGTCTGCTGAACCAAGGAACCCAGGCTGCTGCATGACAGCACAGCTGGATGTGGAAATATCACATGGAAAATGGACTGACTCTGTTTTGACTCTCAGATCCATGCCAACTGTCGCATCCGACGGGTGTACTTCTCTGACCGGCTGTACTCGGAGGATGAGCTCCCAGCTGAATTCAAGCTGTATCTGCCAGTCCAGAACAAGGCCAAGGTGAGCTAGCCATGTGTAGGGAGGGTGGGAGCAGCAGCTGGGCCAGGCTAGCATTACTCTTCCTCCTCCCACTGCCTCCACAATCCAGAGTTCCTTCTAGCAGCAGAACCCTTACAGCTTGGGCCGTCAGCCCAGGAGCACCCTCATTGCTGGCAGGGTGAGCAGTGTGTCAGGGTGCCTCACTGAGTGCCAAAGCACATACATGTGATTCTCATCCAGGAGCAGGGTGAGCTGTGCACCTGCTCCCCGTGTCCTTCCTGTTCATGCTGAAGGGCTCTGGGCAGGGTGGCAGCCTCCCAGCATCTCTCCAAAGCTTTCACCTGTGACTCAGCACAGCAGCTTTGATGTTCAGAGCTAGCTGCAGCTCCACACTTGTATTCCAAGAGTGATGCTGTTTGTGTCTCACATTTACTCCCCTCTCATCTTTTCCCTGCCTAGTGCAGATGGTGGTGCCAAGAGGGAAGGGAATAGGCAAGGTTGTGGCTGACCACCAGGAGGAGAGGCCAAGCTGTGCTCCACTGGTGATGGGAGAGGAGTCGCTGGCATATTGGCAGTGGTCTCGAGGATTGTGAGGAAGCACCCTCTTTGCCAGGACCAGTTTGTCCCAGTGCAGATGCTGATTTTAGCAGGGAAGTCTGGACAGAATTTCAAGGAGTGAAGGAGGATGTTGGGTGCTGGTCTCAGTGAGAGCTAGAAGGGAGTGTTAATGGTAGGTTATCCCTTTGGGGAGCATGTCACTGCCCTCTTGGCTGTGGTAGCTTCCAGGAGTGTTTGTGGCGTGCTTGGGGCCCTCCCAGTAGCATTGTCTTGGTGTTGCCAAGCCTGCTAAATGTCTCCTTTCTTCTCTCTGCTCTGTCCAGCAATAACACCACGTTGGGAAGTGATGTGAGAAACGTTTGGGGTCAGTCCCAGAACAAAAGCAGGTGGAAGAGAAGGCCCTTCTGAGACCAAGTTTTAGATCAGCTCACCTTCCCTACGGTAACTTTGAGTCAGCTGGTATCCCTCTTCTGGACAGGACACAGTTAACCATGTAACAGCTCTGGGACTACTTTTTGGGGCTTGGATTGTACAGAATGAGAGTTTTCTTAGCTGTTCCCAAAGTGCTGAGCCCCAGCACTGCAAGTGGCCTGTTACTGATCTTGTGGCGCACAGAGGGGTTGCTCCAAGTGGCCACTGTGCCTCCAAGGAGGAGATTCAGCAGGAATTGTGGGGTTAAATATGCCCTCTTGAAGATACCAATGTTTTTGGTTTTTTTAAATTTACTTGGTTTCCATCTCTTGTTTTATATGTGCTCTCAATATAGTTGTAATACTCACTCTTGGAAAGTTATTAAACATTTGACTCTAAGTCTGCTTCTGGCTTTTTTCTCTTTTGATGGATTCTTTAAGTTGTACATATTAGTGCTTCAGAAAGCGCTGAAGAATTTCTTTAGGAACCCAGATGTGGTGACTGAACCCAGCCTCTGAATGTGACTTTGACTGGCACCCTCACTGTTCAAGGGACGGCACAGACATGAACAGCCGCAGCCTAGAGAGAGGAAAAAGAATAAGGTTTGCACAGAGGAGACAGAATCTGTCTTGAAAACTGTGGGACTCTACCTATGACAAAAACTCATGCTGTTCACTTCTAATCTATAGAAACGTGTTTTTCACTACCTCCTTGAAGCTGTTTTCGCAGCAGTGACAAATTGGTCTTAATCTGCCTATTAGGACACAGCTCTGCTGGCTGTGTAGTTAACCATCTCAGCCCAACTCTCATCCAAGGCTTTTGCAGCTACTTATAGCAAGAGGCACACAATAGTCTTCTAGCTGCCAAATTGTCCCTTTCCCCAGGGATCAAAGGGGAGATTTAGCAAAGCAGTGTAACAGGAGCGGAAGTCTTTTCCTGTGCTGAAACTGCCCTTCCCTGCCTCAAACCAATCTGCCTTTGTTGCGGAAAGGCTTTCAGAGGGGAAGCTGCAGGCCTCTGCCAGTAACAGAGAGTCTGAGAGCAGCTGATGCCTTTCCTCCCTGGACCAGGCTCCCAGAGCTAGGTACGTCAGGCAGGTCCTGATCCTTCCCTGGTGCTGGGCTGTGCAGTGATTTCACACTGCACAGCCCAGCAGTGTGACTTCACACTGCACAGCCCAGCAGAGGGAAGACTTCACTGTTACTATTGTGCATGAGCCAAAGCTGGCATCTCCCAGGAGGAAGAGAGCCTGTTGTGGGATATCTGGGCTTAATCCTGACCACTGACTCTCCAGCTGGTTTAAAGGTTTGGCATGTCTGTACCCTCACAATTAGCAGCTCCTCTGTACACACCCTGCATTATCTCAGTGGCACCTTTAAAGCCACAGGCTGCCATGTGGTGCTGGATTGCACTTGCAGAGCGCTTTCTGGAGGAGACCCTTCCAATTTTTATAGCAGCTGAGTAGCATGGTAGTTTTGAGGAGCCATGCCAGGGAAGCCCATGTGGGAAGGCACCATCCATCGTGCTTTGACATCTGTCAAGGCTTGGCTGGATTTGAGATTAAGTGGAATCTCATGGTGCTGTGTGCCAAGGATTGGCCTTAATGAAGCCCATGGAGAGGTTTTCCTGCCACATTTGCAAAGCTTGCTGGGGCTGGGGGAGCTGCTGAGGGAATCCATTAGATCCCAGCAGCCTTTCCCACAAGCCTTCCCTCAGGAGAGGGTCTTTCTGGCAGTCAGTGGTGGCCGAGCACTCTCCAGGAGCTCTTACAGCTTTTCCCTGCCCTGCTGGAGTCTGCTGGAGTCACTCCTTGTCCCCGAGGAGCTGGCCTTGCTCTGAGCAAGTGACCTTAATGCAATAAGAGGGGCTGTGCTCTCTGGGGCCTGAGCTGGATGCCTCCTCAGAGAGATTAGATGAGCCCCACTGCCAATTCCTGCCCAGCGTCTAGGAGCTGTGCCAGCGGATTTGCTGGAGTAAACTCCCAGCCACAAACCCTTGCATCCATGGGGACCCTCTGTCTATTTTTTAATGGGAAACAAAATACTGAACCTTCCTGTTTACTTGCAGCGCAAAGTGGACCATCATCACATACTGGCTCTTTCACTCAGGGCCAGATGGTGGTGGATTTATGTGGTGGCTCATGAAGAAATCTTCCTCTCCTATTTGCCATCTCCCATCAAAACTTTCAACTATCTTGCTGAAGGCTAGTGAAGTTTGGATGCTCTTCCTGCAGGAGAAAAGGATGCTGCTTGGTGGAGAGGCCAGAAAGTCACAGGCATCCTGTCCACAGCCATTTCCCAAAGTAAAAGAGCACGAGCAGAACTCCTGCTGTGAAGCACCCAGCTTCTTGCTTGCTTTGGTCATGGCTCTTGCCCTGACTGTCACACAACATCCTCCTCTGTGGGAAGAGTGAGGGAAGCAGGAAGGACATGGGTGAGGAGATGGGAGGCTGCCCCACAGCGGCTACTGCCTGTGTGCTTTGGCGCTGCCCAAGCATGGTGTGGGGTGAGCAGAGGGGCAGTCCTGGTTGGGTGCAGGCAGCCTATGAGGAACAAGTCTTGAATATCAACTTGTTCACCTTTCTGTGGGCGGCCGCTCTTTCCTTCCTGCCTATGACCTTACTGCAGCTTGTGTCTAGTGTGAGAGAAAGGAATCTTTCTTTGTGGGGAGCACTGGATTCAATCTGGGGCCCTCCCAAAGATGAGTTTTCATTGCATTTTCTGGCTCTTCAGCTTCCTCTTCCATTAGCTGGGGCAAGGTCCTTCACTTAGGCACTTTGATCAGGACCTAAGTGCTGGGAGCCTGCTTTCTACATCAAAGGCAAAGCTTTCCTTTGAAATCTGGGGTGCTGCAGGACCTTGGAGCAAGGCAAGGGCTTGGACCAAGCTGGGATAGCTGATGAGCGCTATGCAGGGTGAGCCAAGGCTGGGGCATGCTTCAGCACTGGTGGCTCTGCTGTGCAGGTGGCAGGGAGCACACACAGGGTTTTCCTGGAGAGCTTCCCATCTGTCACCAGCAGCCTGGGTGAGAGTCAGACCTTGACACAGGCTCCTGTCCTTGCCTGTGGCTGTTCTCTCACTCTTTGTCTCCTTCCTACTAAGTGGATCCTGACACAAAGCACACAACTGTGATCACAGGGGTAATAGGCAGGGGTCAAAAAAATCTGAACCCAACTGCTCCCAGTCCTCTCTGCCTCCCATCCTGCATCTCCGTGGATGGCTGGGCCCAGATGTGGTCATTTGCTTCAAGGGGTTGCTCCTCCAGGTTGATAGTAATCCTCTGCATGGTGCAAGCACTGCTGGAGGCAAGGGAAAATACTGAGTCTGAGTTTTGCCATTGGCCACTGCCCAGGGAAAGAGTGACCATAGTGGGGACTTTGGCTGCTTCTGCATGCAGGGAGAGACAATCAGATGCCTGCAGGAGAGGGGTGAAGCTTCCCCTGACAACCTGCAAAACAGGATCACTCAAACCAGGTTTTATGTGATTGAGGGAGCAGCTGTGTGCTGAGAGGTGCCCTGACATGGGATGCGGAAAGACTCAGAGCCACTAGAGGTTAGGAAGATGATGGATGCTGTGTTTTACTGAAGCAGACCTGCAGAGCATCTGCTCCACTGTCACATCCTGTGCTGGCCCTGAGGCCCCAGAAATTACTTTCCTCCCTGTGGGACAAGAGAAGGAGGCTGGTGGCTGCCCCGGGGTGCACAGGGAGGTGACTGGCACGAGCAGAGCGCTGATGCGCCAGGCTCGGTGTGCCAGGCTTGGTGGCAGGCACATTCTCCTGCAGCAGGGCTGTGCTGACAGCGGCTCCTGCCCGGCAGCACCAGCACCTTGGTCGTGCTGCAGTGGGCACAGGCAGCAGGCCTGAGCCCTGCCGGGGCCCCACTGCTCTTCACTTCATCCCCAGTGGCGTTTCCTCTGGCCTTGAGGCTGCCGGTCTCTGCTTGGCGTAGCCCAGCCCCAATTCTTCCTCTGCATAGAGCCCGGCTTCCTCCCTGTTTTCCGGGTCCTCTCCTCAGACGCGCACAGGGATTGTGCCCTGGCTCGCAGGGGAAGAGGAGGAGGAGGTAGGAGGAAGCTCATTTTCTCCTGTGATGGGACCAACCAGGCAGAGAGAGCCTGCCAGCCCTGGTCACCCCATCACCCACGCTCCAGTGATGTGTGCAGCCCCATTCTGCCTGGAAGTCACTGTCTCTTTTCCAGGGGTCTTTTCCAGGTTGGGCTTCTGCAGCCTATTTTTGGGAAGCTGGGAGCTGGGGGTGGATCTGATAGGGCTGCCAGGGCCAGGCTGAGTGGGACTCGCACGCCCCTGAGCCACCATGAGTGCTGAGCCCTGCTGCAGGTGCATCCCTGCCCTCTGGGATGCTGCACCCGTGGGTGTCAGAGGTGACGCTGCTGTGGGCAGAGCGGGAGCCTCCAGTGCTGTTGCAGCGCTGGGCTGTCTCCCGCAGGGTCCCTTGCTGCTATCCATGAACGATTCCAGATAGCCCCGAAGCTCCTGGCACCACTGCAGCATCGGGGCAAAAGCAGGAGGGGGGTGGGAAGTGATGTTCCCAGCCACACAACCACAGCAGCCTAGGCCTCTGCTCCCAGCACTGCTGATTCCCCCCTGGAGAATTGCTCCCAACGGCTGCCTGGGGAAGGGAATGCCACACGTGTTCCGGAGCACCCTAGGCCAGCTTTCCCTGTGAGCCCTGCACCCTGCTGAGCCCTGGCACCCCCAGGAGGCAGGGAAAACACAGCTGCCGTGGGAAATAGAGCTGTTGCCGGAAATGCATCTGCCTTGGGAAGTGCATCTAGTGTGGGAAATGCAAATGCCGTGGGAAATGCACTCGAGCTCCAATGAGGGGGTTGGGAGCATCAAATCCAGACCATGTCGTCTGTTTGCTTCTAGTGCTGGCTTGTTCCAGGTTTGAGGCAGGCCGGGTGTGGGGCTGCCCCATGGCAGGGCTCTTGGGGAGGTAACCCAGATGGCACGAATCACGTCAGAATGGTCAAAACAGGAGTCCATTAAAAGCCAAGGAATGTGAACCCGCACAGCCAGGCTGACGGAACACAATCCAGGTGGAGACCTGGAGATCTCCCCCACAATTCTTCAGGGTTTCTCTGTCCCTGATTTTGCCTCTCACTTAGCTGCAGGGATGTGCCATGTCAGAGCCAAGCGTGTTTCACAGGGAGTCCGCTAGTGGCTGGAATTGCTGCCCAGGCTGGGAAGGGATGGTGGCCAGGGCAGCGGATGCATGGCCTAGGCCATGAGGTGCCACCAGCGCCAGCAGCTCCGGGAAAGGCAGGCAGGAGGTGGGATTGATCCTTTCCTTTTAAAGTAATTAGCTGTTGATGAGTGGCTCAGGGTAATTTAGTGCTGGGAAGTGTCTGCAGCTCAGTCGGGCACTGAGCCAGCAGCTCTGCATCATGGAGGGGGAAGGACAGAGAGGGGCACAAAGGATTCATCTCATCCTAGAAAAGGGAGATCCTCTTGCATGAGGGCTGGCAGTGTGGGGATGGCAGAGGAGCAGCCGGAGCCCAAGGGGTCGGGGGAGCAGGTCACAGAAGCCTGGTTTGGATTGGAAGGGACCTTAAAGCCCATCCAGTTCCAACCCCTGTCACAGGCAGAACACCTTTCACTGGAGCAGGTTGGTGCAAGCCCGTGTCCAACCTGGCCTTGAACACTGCTGGGGGTGGGGCAGCCACAGCTTCTCTGGGCAAAGCCATGTCAGATTCTTGCACCAAGCCACATGGGGAGGTGAGGCCAGGTCTCGGTGCTGGCCCCATCCTGCTGAGGGTAAACCTGGAGAAGCCTGGGGAAGAGGACAGTGGCTGGAATCCAGTCCCATCAGGACACACACCCCCTCCATAGGGTCGGTCACCACAGGGACGGTCAGACCCACACCACCCATGTACCAACTGCCCGCCCCACAGCTGCCCCATGGCTCCAGAGCCCCAGCCCTGGCTCACCACCCTGCTGAGCACCAGCAGAGCCAGGGAAGCAGAACTCCATCACCACCACAGGCCTCTGCAGTTTGGTTTTTCCATCCTACTAAAGCTGAGCAATATTTTTCCCTGGCTAAAGCCAACTCCCTATCCCCACCTCCCACTTGGTCTGATCTTTCCCACTCCACTGCTCATTCCCAGCCTCTGCAGCTGCAGGGCCCAGGAGCAGAAGCACCCAGTGAAAGCGCTTGAGAAGGGACCACGCACTGCACGCTCAGGAACAGCCATGGCCACCCCGGGGCTGGGGCACCCGGCTGGGGGAGAACAAGGCACGCTGTGTTCCAGCGACATTCCCGCTGCCGTGGGAGCTCCTGAAAGGCGGCTCTGTTCCCTGCTTCCACCGACTGCCCCAAGAGTGGTATCCCCAGAGTGGGTGCTGCTGCAAGGGCACCACTGGCCTCTATCCCACATCTCCTGATGGCACCCAGGCTCCAGGCAAGCCCCCCATTGCCCCCACATCTGTCTGTCCCCCAGAAAGGACGCACCACGGCTCTCCACACACCCAACCCATTTAATACACGTACAAGGCAGCCATGCCCACAGGACCCTATGTCCTGGCAGGGCCCAGGATGAGCTGAGCCCAAAGAGGAGCTGCAAAGGTGGCGTCTTGCCCCCGTCACGACATCTTTAGGCACATTCCTGTATCCCCATGGTTCAAGAAAAAACACGTCCGCGAGCTCGGCATCCCCCCTCCCCTCGCACTTCCCAGCCAGCGCAGTGCTGGCAGCTGAGACCTGCCAGCTCACAGCATGTGTGAGCAGCCCCAGCCTGCTCCCCCCATGCGGCACAGCCACAGCATGGTGGGGGCAACCTGAGGGGAGTAGCCTGGGCCAGGGGCACAGGCAGGTGGATGGTCTCCAGCCCCACCATGACCATCCCCTGTTCCCAACACGGAGGGGGACATGACACATCCCCTTTTGTGAGGCTGGAGGAGCATCAAGCAACAAGGGGGCAGCGGGACCGAGGCTGCAGGGCAGGACAAGGGGAGGGGAGGTCAGGTTTGTTGCTAGCACCATGGTGGTGGGGAGGTCTGGGGAGGAACAGGGTCAGACCCACTCCTGCAGGGAACGCTTGCAGTACAAGAGCATCCGTGGGGTGCCCTTCCTCTGCATCTGGACGATGACGTAGATGAGGCCGAGGATGCAGAGCAGCAGCACCAGCAGCACCAGCACCATGACCACGCTCATGGTACGCGTGTACTCGTCAATCTGCACCACCACATCCACGTCCCTACCCGGCTGGTGGCCACCCTCACCATAATCCTCTTCCTCCTCCTCCTCCTCTTCCTCCTCATTGCCTTCGGCCCGCCCGTCCCCATCAGGGTTGAAGGGGGGCTGGTCCCCATCGGGCCAGTGGGGATGGGGGTCTGGGACCAGCTCTGTGTGACAGCCCATGAAGTCCCGCAGGATGGATTTGGGATAACCCGGTTCAGTCTTGAGCCGCTCGTTATCAAATTTCCAGTACTTTGTGCCTCTGTAGAAGTAGGTGGAGGCTGGGAGGGGGAAGAAGATGAAGATGAGGGGTAAATGGGGAGGTTCAGGGCAGGTTCACCCACGGAGATTCCCAGGACAGCAGGTTTTGCTCTGGGACCAGTGAAACCCTTCTGCAAGGCACTGCAGATTCCCAGGCACCCTCCCAAGCCTCCAACTCTTGAGGTCAGGCCACCAGAAAGTCCCCTCTGGTCCCATCCCACCTGTCTTCTCCTCTACTTACAGGCATCTGAGCTGAGGAAAGCGCCCTTGGGTGAGGGAGGTATGCCCACCCAGACAGAGATGGGCTTTGGGTATCCGGGATCCACAGCGCGGGTGTCCTCGTTAAAGCGCCAGTATCTGGGGAGGTTGGTGGTGAGCAGGGGAGAGGCACAGGGCTCTGCGACACCCGCCATGAGCACCCCTGCCAGCGCCTGGACCCAGCAGAGCAGCAAAGGCCCCACAGACACTGACCTGTCCCCACGGAAGAAGAAGGTGTGGCCTGTGGGTTCCCACCACACGGCTGTGTCAATGCTGTCGTAGGGGATGCCCTGCCCATAGGTGACCAGGGGCTGTGGGTACCCGGGTTCCAGGTTGGCTTCTCGGAAGAGCCAGTACCGATCACCTGTATGGGGAAGAGATGGAGGGGGGAAGAGTGAGACAGCAATACCCTGTAGGTACACACGGAGATATGGACAGGAGCACGATGCCTGTGACCACCCTTTGGGACCAGGCAGCAGCTCTGGCTGGGAATGTGGATCAGGATGGGGTGAAGAGAATTAGCTCAAAGCAGCTGGGGGATGGGGAGCACTACAGTACCCCCCTCTCCACCTCGGCCTTCCCACCCTGCTCCCCTGCTCACCTTTAAAGAAGACAAACCTCCCATCATGCCTCTCGTAGGCGGCATCAATGTCCCCAGGGAGGCCCCGCCAGAAGTGCCCAATGGGCATGGGGTAGTTGTCCAGCACCCGGTTGTGCCGGACTCTCCAGAACCACCGGCCCTGGTAGCAAACAGGGTGTTGGCAGAGAATGGGGAAGACATAGGGCCCGGCCCCAGTGCCAGGCACCTTGCCAGGGGCTCTGTCCCACCGAGGGATCCCCAACACCCCAGGGGAGGGGCAGTAGGGGGTGCTGGCAGGTACCTTGAACACAAACATCTCCCCACGCAGCACTGCCACCGTGTCGAAGTTCCCATCGCAGATGTCAGGGCCGAACTGGTCAGGCCGGTCTGGACTGCCAGGCTTGGGGGGTCGGTCTGGCTTCCCTGGGGGGGGCGGCCTGGGGGGTCTCTGGTCTGGCCTGCCAGGTCTCCGGGGTGTCACG
Source organism: Psilopsiagon aymara (assembly GCA_024733675.1). Classification (NCBI taxonomy): domain Eukaryota; kingdom Metazoa; phylum Chordata; class Aves; order Psittaciformes; family Psittacidae; genus Psilopsiagon; species Psilopsiagon aymara. The sequence continues at coordinate 19,729 of JANRGW010023403.1, forward strand.
GTGGGCAAAGGTTTGGTGGGCTGAGGATGCCCGTCCGTGGTACCTGGATGGGGTGGGTGAAAAAAAGGTTGGGGTGATGCAGACCAGCAGCATCCTGCCTCATTTTTTCCACACACAAGCCCAGCATCCCATCCCTGAGCCGACCCCCATTCAGCTTCTCACCGTAGAGCTGCTGGATGCCCCTGAGGTCATCCTCAGGCAGCTGGAAGTTTTCTGTGTCCATCCACTGGTAGAAGGGGGCCATGATTGCACTGGGATTGCTGGAGTGCTCCAGGCCCAGCGAGTGACCCAGCTCGTGCACGGCCACCAAGAAAAGGTTGTTCCCTAAAGAGAAAGGCAACATCAGCAACATGAGGGGGAGGACACAAAGTGTGGGGTGGGTCCTTGGCCCCGACACCCTGTGATGAGGATGCTCTGGTGGGAGCTGCTCTCCTGCCAATCCTGCCCATGCAAGGGCATCCATCCCCCTGCCCTCAAACAGGCTTCTCCGGTTGCCTTCACCACCTCCTTGGCCCTCAGCTCACCAGATACATCTGTATTCTCCAGCGTCCAGGGCTCATCCAAATCAAAATGTGTGTCCCCCCCCATGCCAGGGCCGGGAAAGTAGGCGTGAGCCAAAAACCCCCCGACGCCATCAAAGGGGGAGCTGTCTCCGTGGAAGCCAGAGGCAAAGAGCACCATGATGTCAGCCTCCTTCTTCCGCTTCTGCCGGATGTCCTCGTAGGGCACCTCCTGGAAAGCCAGCGGTGTGGCTTGCTCCCACACCTGGAATGCTCGGCGGACGGCCTCGTATGAGTGGTACCGACCCAGCTTCTCCGTGTAGTTCTGGATGCTGGGGGTACAGAGCTCACTGTGGGGTGGCGCAGGACAGTGCTCACTCCCAGAGGGGGTCCACGGCATTCCATGGGCTGGGGGAGCAGGAAGCCGTGCCTGGAGACATTCAGTACCTGAAGGTGAGATGACTCTGGCTCCAGCGCCGCCCTGTCAGCGCGTACCGCTTCCGCCGCATGTTGGACTTCATCCGCGCTCCAAACTGGTCTGGGACCCCACAGCGGGGACGTTTCATCCACCTGCCAGGAGGACATGGAGCCAGGGTGAGCCCACCGCGGCCATGGACAGGAAGGGGGGGTCCTGGCTGCAGGGGAGCAGCCCCCAAAGCTGTCCCAGTTCCCACAGGAGATGGCACCCGCATTTTCAGAGGCAGGCAATGCTCTGGGAAAGAGCCAAGGGGCCCAGAGCAGAGCTGCCTGCTGACAGAGCAGGAGGACATGGAGAAACTCACGCCTTGGTCTCCTCGTCCAGGACGCCGGTGACAGTGATGCCGTAGAACTTCTGCATTTCCGTGAGGGCCGCAGAGAAGATCTGAGCTGAGCGCATGGTGGACATGTGCCGGCTGGGCTGTGGCAGGTACCCATAGAGCCGTAGCCATGCCTGCGCCGGGGAGCGAGCATGAGCGCGACAGGGGGGACATGCAGCTCCTTCTAGATCCCGGTGAGGCAGCACCTGACTCATTCCCCCTCAGCGCTATCCCCCTGCCATAGGACATTTGTGTCTGTACCCAGGCAGGCAGCATAGGCAAGCCAGAGCATGCAGGCAGCAGTTGGGACACAGTGAAGAGCCCCAACCCTACTCCATATCATAGTGGGGTGGGGGAGATCCTTCATCCTCGAGATCCTGAAGTCTCGGGAGGGGTGTAGAAGGCAGCTGGCACTGGCCAGAACCCTCAAGTCAATCCAGAAGCCCTCTCTGTTATGTGACAGCCCTCTCTATTATGTGGGACAGACTGGCCTGGGCTCTTCCTTCCTGCACAACCCCTGCCTCCTCCTGCCTGTCTCTTTTAAAAACATCGCTTTTAATTCTTGTATTCTATTTTTTTCCATGATTTTTTTCAAATTTTCCCTTTTTCCCCCTTTTAATTATTTTAAAATATATTTCTTCCTAAATGTGGCTTTATTTTTCATTTTCAAATTTATTCTTCTTAATAAAAGTATCAGTTTTAATTCTTGCATTTTATTTTTTCCTTTTTTCCCTTTTTAATATTAAAATATTTTTCAATTTTTTTTTCCAAATCTCGCTTAATTTCTCATTTCCTGATTTTTTTTAATCTTGAGTGTTTTAATTCCGATTTTTTTCTTTAGAATCTTTTACTCATTCATTATTTTACCCCCATCCCCAGGCGGGGTGGCAGGGCACTGACTTTTATCAAAGGCCCTTTCACCCCCTTTCCCCCACAGCGGCACAAAGCTCTTCCTCTCCTTTGTCGGATGCTGCCCGCTGCCTCCGGGGTGACCCGAACAAACCTCCTTCCATCCTTCCCTGCCTGAACCCTGCCTGCATCCCTGCCTGCACCTGTAAATGACGGCGCTGTTTGCCAGCGCGGTGCGGGGCAGGCAGCGCCGTCATCCGCAGGTGCCGGCAGGGGTGCGGGCAGGATACAGGCAGGAATG
>JANRGW010023408.1:5352-16799 GCA_024733675.1 Psilopsiagon aymara
ACAAGTCAAAAACACAGCGCTGCACCAGCTACCAAGAAGGGGAAAAATGACTGCTACTGCTGAACCCATGACAATAAGGAAGAAGTTCTTTACTGTGAGGGTGAGGCACTGGAAGAGGTTGCCCGAAGAATGGGCAAATGCTTCATCCCTGGCAATGTTCTGGGCCAGGTTGGCCTGAGCCTTGAGTGACATGGTCCAGTGTGAGGTGTCCTTGCCCATGTCAAGGGGGTTAGAACTAAATGATCTTAAGGTCCTTTCCAACCCAAACCGTTCAGTGATTCTGTGATACTGTGAGTAGAAGCAGGTTGATAGCACTGCTAAAATATACTCATATTGTACATAAGGGATATAGCCAAGGTAGTCTGCAAAGGAGTTCATAGCAATACCAGCAATTGAAGAAAATCAAACCACACTTTTTTACCAGGGATTTATTGAGCTTACAGTGGTAGGTAAAATCCCATTCTGGGGCAGTGGCGGTGTATCACATAGTGCATTTAAACAGCAAAGGGGCAGCCTTCAGACTTCGTTCTCAGAACAAGTCACACATGTTCTGGGTACAAAGAGAGAAAAATACAGATTGTTTTTTCTGTTCCTTCTTGTTTATACTGCAGGCATTAAGTTAATGATGTTGCACATTTTGTATAGAAGTGGTTTTATGTGCACTCTCACTGATTTAAATCTAAAAAGTTTCCAGCAGTTTATCAGACTCTTCATTAGTGTGCACATAGATAACTTCTCAGTCTTTGCTTCTTTAGAGACATTTCTGAATTGAAAACAGTGTGCAAGAGCCTTTGGTAAGAAGTTTACCTCGATGGTCCATTAGATGAGCCAAATATTTTGGTGCAAACAGGAGAAGATTGATTTTTCTCTGCTGTTTTTGATGTTATCTGTTTGAAAAAGAGGAGTAACAGTTGCGGTCTAGGCCAAACTTTTTTTCTGTTCAGACTGTCCCATTCTGGTTTGCTGCACATGAGCAGGCTGGAGGCCAGGGTGTTTTCTTAAGCCACACAACTTAAGTCAGAGCTTCAGTGACAAGAAGCCACTGACACACAGCCCAAGTCATGGTAGCTGGCTTTGGTCCCAGTAAAGCAGTGTCTATAGTGGTAGCTAGCTCTGGTCACAGTAAAGCAGTGCCTATAGCAAGTCAGCAGAGGAAGCGGCAGCATGTGAGATCTTGGAGTCAGGAATCCCACCTTAGAGAAATGCTTGTAATAGCGAAACATGCTATAGCAAACCCAGATTCTCCTAGTGGGAAACATAGGATAAATTCTAGCAACAAAACTTGGCTCTGGAAGGGTTGCCCTGCAGACAGAGCACTCTGATGTGGACAGAGTGTCGCTGAGAGGCCTCTACAGATATTTTCATGTTATTCTCTAAGGAGTTAAGGTGCATGGGAGCTAGTGCTGCTTCCAGCCTCAGAGGGATGGGACAGTACTTGCATAGGCTATTTTTGCACTGAAAGGCTATCTAAAGCCTAAAACACTCTTGCCATGAAAATACATCGTCCAGAATCCAGCAAAATCTATTTCCTGATCTCTTCTGGAAGAGTAACTTTGTAAAAAGCTCAGCTTCATTGTTCAGCTGGGCAGGCTGGTCCAGCCGAAGAGCTTCAATGCCAGCAGGTTTGAGCAGCATGGGGGGCAGTGGATTCACATACACCGCTGTGTAAAGATCTCCAAGATTTCTACAAAGGGTACTCCACTTCTGCTGTTTCTGTGGTTCAGAGGCTGCCTCTGGAGCTGCGCAATGTGCGTGAAAATCTACTTAGATTTTCCAAAAGATCACTTGATCTTTCCCCATTGCACTTAACAATAATCTGGAACAGATCAGGAAAGATGTAGAAAGCTTCTAATTAATTTCTTTTTCCCTTCTGAATTGGATTCAATAACACAGACCAAAACTTTAGAGTCTCCTGAGCACCCGGCTTCTTTCTTCACCTCTGCACTTGCCATCAGTAATGCCACTCTCCATTAAGGTTCCAGAACATGCAATCCAAATATTCATACAAAAAGTGTCCATTAAAAAATAAAAAAGTTACTTTTATACACATTAATTCGTAACAGAGATCTGAAAATGGACTGTCTTGATATTGGGCCTTTTCAGCTGGGCAAACAGATGTGTTTCTGGAAGAACAGGCTCAATAAACAGCATTTTGCAAAGGGAAAGACTGGTAAAAAAGTAATAGAGGAAATACATCCATCACTTCCACTGAAACTAAAGCCTGTCAGGGAATGGCAGCACTTGAGACTCCATTACAGTGGGAGTGAAGGGAAGGAAGGACAGTGGCTCCCAGTAGTACAATATGTCCACCAAGTCACGAGAAGACATGGCACTTAGCTATATCCAAGGAAATCAGCTTCCCAACAGGGCCTTGTAAAGCTTGAGGCTTTCAGTACCACTGCAGCTTTGACGTATCTCACACCAGGTAGAAATAACCTGCAGAAAAGGCTGACATGAAGAAGTATGAAGTGTGAACCAAGGAGCCAAATCTTGGACTTGAAGCAGGAGTCACATTGACTTTTATACACCATCCCGTCATCCTAAATGATCACAAAACTGTCAAACAACAAAAACCAAGTTCTGCCATCCGCTCACACCAAAATCCTGGCTCAGCAGGAGGCCTCTGCTCATAGCCCTGGGGACACCACCATGGGACAAAGCTCTCCCCCCAGCAGAGCCACGAAAGGCTTTGAGCTCAGCCTCTGAAACTGCAAAGCTCTCGTTTTGTTGTCCATGGGTAATGCTTTAATCCGCCGGGTGAAAGCTGGATGTTGTTCTCTTTTATTCTGGCCATACACAATTGCAACCCTGGAAAAGAAAAGCCCCTCACCCTCCCATACCCGCTGCTCCTCCAAAATGCTGACGCCGGGAGACGCAGCCCCAAGGCGGGGCCATAGGGATTTATTTAGTTCACTGCTGCAGATGATGCCTTTAGTGCCACAAACCACCCTGGAGACAAATCCTTATCATCTGGGGGGGTGATTATGTTCAGTTCTTCCTCCTCAAACACCCCAGCCATAATTCAGATCCAAACTGGAGAGGCAGGCAGGCACACAAGAGGGGAACCCGGCACCACACAGCCCCTCCGAAGCCATGTACAGGAGCAGCTTCCTTCGCGAGGTGCGCAAGGAGAAGTACGAGCGGTCAGACGCCTACGATGAGCTGCGAGGTTCTCCTGAATTCGACAGTTTGGCCCAAGCCCGGGGCCTGGAGAACCTGCAGGAGCTCAATGAGCGCTTTGCCAGCTACATCAACCGGGCACGTGTGCTGGAGCAGCGCAACACCATCCTGCGCAAGCAGCTGGAGACCTTCCAGCGCATGGATGAGCTGGTGGGCTTGGACGAAGCCTTTGCTGGACAGATTGAATTCAACCGGCAGAGAATGCGGGAGCTGGCATCCGACCGAGCCAAGCTGGAGAGGGAGGAGAAGGACGCCCAGCGCATGCTTGATGAGTACCGCAACAAGTAAGGCTTACAAATGGAGGAACATATGGTGGTATTGTTTCCATAGTTAATCTTTGTAGTAAGGACAGGTTTGGTGTCACCACCTCTACTTGTGCACAGGATCCTGCTCCTTGCGTATCAGACTTGTAGCAGGGGATGGCATGTAGTAGGCCTATGGTGAAAAGCAAGGTGACTGGACTTTGGGAGTGCCAGCTCTGCATTCCATTGTCTCACTGCTGTTAGACAGGCAACTGCCCTCTCCCTTCCGTGGCAGCAGGTCCTTGCCATGGCACACATTGGTTGCTATTACTCATTAGCTTTAGCAGGGTTGTGCTCTGAGCTGCCAAGAGGGAATCATAGAATCATTGAATAGTTAGGGTTGGAAAGGACCTTAAGATCACCTAGTTCCAACTGCCCCTGCCATGGGAATAACCCAATTAAAAACCAAATGGCTCAAAGCATGCCTTGTATCTGAGCAGTGCAGAGTTACACAACCCCAAACGTGTCCTGAAATAAGTGGGACATCTCTGAAAAACTCTTATTTACAGGCATTGTGAGATACCCAGGTGTCTAGCCACTACAGATGTGAGATGAAAAGACAGTAAATAAGCAAATTTTACATATCAGGAAAAAATCTAATCACCCTCCTCTTCTTCCTTGCATTGCACTATTTAATCTTCTGCTACTAGAGCAATCGCTGTAAGAACAAGTTTCCCCTAACTTCTTAACCTCAGTTGCACTGTAAATCACAGAGGAGCCTTGGTGGCTGAGCCATATGAGTGGCTCCTGATGAATCTAGTCCCTTCCCTTCAGCAACAGGCAGTTTTGGTCATATTACTTAATTAATTACACAATTAGACTTGGTGAGAATTGCTCATAAAATTACTGCTCACAGGAGAGAAGGGTCTTGACTTCTTGTTACTTATTATTCAGGGTTTTTTTCCCCTTAAACATCTGTTTTGGCTAGTTCAGACAGGACAACTTGGCAGCAGCACGGAGGGAGGAGGTTTTCATCCTCCCTGCCGAAGGGTGAGGGTGAACTCCATATAACACTCTCCAGCTTAGAAACGCTTCTCACTGGCAGTGATGAGAAGGAGAAAAATGAAATATTTGCAACAAATTTGTGCAGCCACTCCCAGGCAATGCTCACCACACTTTCAGAACACTTTTATTAAGGCAGATGGTGAATCATGAGAGCACTATCTTGCTGCTGCAGAAATACAAGGCCCTCAAGATTTCATCCCTTGTCTCCATCACAGACTTTATGTCTGTCTTTGCCCAAACCACATGATTTTTCAGTCTGATCCTCCACTGATTCTCCCCTTCTCTGGACTAGAAAGTGTAAGACTGATAATATTTCCCTTTACTGTCTCCAAGCATTTTTCAGCTGGAAAGAGCCCAAAACCAGATGTGAGATAATTGATGTCAAGGCCATCTGTGTCTTCAGGGCATGGTCTGATGATACACTGATATCTGTAGCTGTACGGTCCTAACATCCTGCCCTCCCCAGCTCTGCACACTCTCTGATATGCTGTGCTGCCACAGCTATTCCTGGGGCCACCCTGACATTTGAATTGAGAAAATGAGCCAGCTAAAAAAACCCTAATCTAAAAAAAGAAGATCTCCAACTCAATTCAGTGGGCTGCCACACAAACAGCCCACGGAGCCTGTGAGCTACAACCCAGATATAGAAATGCCAAGCCCTGGTATCTCTCATCTGACAGCAGAGAATTGCCCGCCCAGGTGCACTGAGGCTTCATGTTCGAAATGGACAGATGTCCACAATGCCCTAACTCAGTGCTAGCATGTTACAAGATCCTGATTAGGCAGGGTTTTTTACAGGGAATGCTGTGATTTGGCTGTTGACTCTGATACTTGTTCATGTGTTTTTGTTAGTAAACTCAGTACTCCAAATTCTACCTGTATATTTGTGTGCCAGCTGTATAGACACTTTAAGCGCTATGATAGAGCCGGACAGAATGCGTTATCTCTCTCTGGAGTACCTCAGGTAGGCAAAGAATCAGTGCAGCAAAACACACAGTTCCTCCTTTGATTCAAGCAGCTTGCAAGGAAAACTGGCAAGAAAAGAATTAGAAAAACTGGCCAGAAACATTTAGCATGTCCTGGCAACCTGTTCATAGATTCCTGCATTCACCTGAGCAGTCTGTGGGCCAACTGCCTGCATAGTTCCCCAGCAGCAGGCAAATCCTGGAAGGGAGGAGCATGCAGAGAAGTGGCTGTGCTTTTTGAAAGTGAGATTCAGGACCTGTTGCAGGGGTAGTTAGTCACTTCTGAGGTGGTGTCTTGTCATACAGTTATGGAATGTTCAATCCACAGCCTTAAACAAAGGTAAAAAGGAAACCTCTACTATATGCAAGCCAGCAACAATGCAATTTGAACGTTAAAGATACGCAGGGCCATTGCAATGGAAGGGCTGGGGCCGCTTTTTACCAAGTCGCTTCTGTTTCACATCAAGAAGTGAATTTTGGCTTTGCATTTTTTCTCTTGGGAGCTGCTGAATTTGACCTGAAGACAGACACAAAAGTTTCTTTAGCATTTGAAAAGAATTTGTTGGGTTTTGAGTTGCAGGAGTTAAAACAAGGCCAGTGCTCTGACTATGTGTACTCTGCCTTCTCACTGTCTTTCTAGCTCAAAGCCAAACTGATGGCTGTGATTTCAGCTACTTAAACTTACAAGTAAAGCTCTCTAAACAAATCATGGGAGGAATAGTGTTCTCTGCCATGTTAGGGTCTTGCCATGCTCCTGAAACCAGAAATATTCCTGTGCTGAAGCCCTGATCTCCCACCTGGGTCTGTACTTAGCCTGCAGCAGGCAGTGTGGGGTTTCTTGCTTCATTTGACGCATAAAGCATCTGCTTTTGGCACGCAGGGCTTTCAACGGAGACCTGTGTAACAATTAATTGACAGAAGCATGTGTTCTTCACTAATGCAAAGAATTTTAGCTCTTACAACCCATTCTTTCACTCATATTCACACTCGGTAAGTAGACTTGTATCTATAAGTAAACCTTAAAAGTTGCATTTATGTAAGTAGACCTTTTAAAGCTGAATTTAAACATAGCAGGGCCTGAGATTACCATGTCTGTACAATTAAATGTGCACGAACCACTGAAGAGTAGATCTTGCATTACAACTCATTTTTAAATCCTCTGTAGTCACATTTATAGCTTTTCACACTAACATGAATAATTCAGACGGAATCAGCAGAGAATTCTTTCTCTTGAAGTTGCAAAAACAAAAAAAAGCATTACTAGGAATTATTTGGGTGCATCTCATAAAAATACTAATCATGCTAATTTTATTTAGGATCATTATTATAGCAACTTTGCATCTGGCCTTGGGAAAGGACTGTATTTCTCTCTCTGATATTAGGAAAGAATGCTGAAAACCAGGTTTCAGTGCCCTTGACTGAACAAGATTAATTAACTTCAAAAATTAAAAGTCCTGCTAATAGATTGTTTTCTTTAAAATTCATTCACTGCTAATCTTGTGGGGCTTGCATGGCAGATGATTCCCTGGAAGTCACTAGACATTGAAATTGGCACTGTGGCCCGCAGGCTGCGCCGTGTGGTGATGCTCTGATGATGTGATACCCTTTGGGGCCACAGTTGAGACCCAACACCTGGGAGAGGAAACAAAACCAAGTAGGAAAACTCAGTAGTTGAGGTATGGGGCGCAGTAGGGACTCCATTGGTAAAGCTATTTCAGTCCCTGTCTGCAGGGGTTGTTTGGGGTGCTGCTGCTCCTCTGGTGATAGGGAGATCATTATTCTGCTGCAGCTGCAGTTAAGGAGGTCATGCCTGCCCTCCACCCCCTCTCCAGACTGTCAAAATCTTGCCCTGTATCTCTCAGCTGCTCAATAGCAGCTTCTTGGTAATGCAGGTACCAACCAACCTGTTCATAAATCGGCAGAGCACAACCCTCATCGTAGATTTTAGGGTATAAACCTCAACCATTACTAGCCTGTCCGTTGTTCTTGCAGGACCTGCTTTTTGCAGTTTGTGCTCTCCTTGCCACCCAAATTACCACTGTCTCTGTTGGGAAAAGGTTAGCGAAGTGCCTCAGGAAAAGTGAAAAGGAAAAATGTAGTAGAAAAGTTTAACCTCAGTTAATGGTAAGCCATGAGGCTTCATATATTGCTGTAAGAGTTCAGAAGGGTTCAACAGAGAGGCAGCATTTGTCTTCATATTACAGACATAGGGCTGACACCAAATTGATTACCTGGCCATTGAGGATTGCTAGAATGTACTGTGACTGTTTTCTCTTTGGAGAGGAGCCAGCCCTTGCACTGTAGCAAAAGCAATGGCCGAAAAACAAGGGCCAGGTGGAGCAACAAGCTTAGTCGTGAGCTTCCCTCCTGCATGCCCGATGCTCTCATCTGGCTGGTGCCGCAGGCTGTGGGGAGTGCTTAAGGGGTTTAACAGAGATCTCTAATTCTATTAGGTTAGCATCTCTCTGTTGGGGCACTAAGAGAGGTGAAGGGAACCTTCAAAGCTCTGATTTGCCATCTTTGAGCCTGGCAGCCCCCTCCACTCTGTTTCCTTTCCCCTTTTTCCCTAAGCAGTCCAAAGAGGTCTATTGAAGCCCTAAAGCTACTTGGGTAGGTGAGAAGAGCTTTTATGTATATTCAGTTGTTAATTCTGGTGAGGATTGTGCTGTGTTGATGTCCATTGCTTGTACTGCAAATGAAGGACATTCACTACCAGACTTCACTTGCCACCCACCATGAGGGTTTCTTGTAGTAATCAAGAAAATGCCAGCTTTTTAGATCTTTGAATCTCTATTATTTTGGGGAAAGGAAAGGGATAAACTGCAATAGATGCTACTTATGTACTTTGGCACCGGCAGCAGTTGAAGTTTCATGAGCCACTTGTTCACTACTGATGGCAAAGCCTCATTACCTCGTACTATCAGATCTGTCAGTTTGTGTGGGTTTTTTTTAATGCGGTCTCATTATACTATATCTCCGGTTAAACATTTTATATACAGTTTATTTAGGTAAAGGAGTAAAGATGAATAATCAAAAAGGAAGTTTTGTACTCTGCAGCTAAAAAGTTTTTCTTGAAGAAAATTCTAATATACAAGTACAGAGCCCTAATTCTCAAAGAATGTGCTTTTTCCTCAAAGATAAACACAATATGCATCCATTATTCACTTAGTACACAAATTTGCAGGTTATGCACTTGTGGACTTTTTATAAATGTATATGAACAGTTATAAATGTTATAACAGTTAAAATGGTTATAAATGTATATGAACAGGCTAAATGCAGTCTTACTAAGACTCACATATGATTTTGACTAGGTTAAAATATGGTTGCTATATCAAAGAGGACACAATGCTCGATCCATCCAAGCATCTTAAAACATCGTTAGCCATACACAGTCAATATGTGAAATTGCAACCTTTGTGTTTTAATGTGTCTGTCATGAAAATGCTTATTGAACAGCAACAGGTAGAATAGAAAACCAAGTGCTCTGTAATTAATTGCTAATTTGCCAATGTACCAAATGCTCAAATGGTAACCACTGAAGAACATCTGTCACTGCAGTCCAGTGCTAATCAAACATAGTTTTATTGTAAATAATCTATTCTTGGGCTTTCTGTGAAAATGTGATAGCAAAAAAGTGGCATTCCGTTGTCTTCTGCTACATAAATTGAGGACAAGACGTTAGAACATCCCAGAATTACTCTCAGCATCTGCCCCCTCCCCCCAAAAAAAGCAATGCTAATGCATAAGTAAATCTTTTGGTCCCTTTCAAGATTCATATTCTACTTTAGTGTGAAGCATATATTGTGCATGATAGTGCAGATGAAAATGCAGTTTGCAGAAGGATCAACCATTGAACTTCATCTCCTTTGTTCTGGTTGCAGGTATAGAAACGAACGTGAATACCAGCAGAAGCTAAAAGAAACCCTTGAACGCCTTAATAAGGTAAGCCTGGAAAAATGGAAAAGGAAAGGTCTTTATAATTTCTTTCTTTAAGTTCATTTACTACAGCAAGCTGTTTTGAATGAGCAATGGGAAGATAAAATGTTAGACCGCAACATTTCTTGTTATGAAAAGTTCTTCTTTCCCTTCCTTTGCCTCCTAAGCTTTTGCACTAAGCTTTGTGCAAATGGCATACACACTGTGTAGTGCCCTGCTCTGTACAGTCCTGCTGGTTTTGGTCATGTAGCACCATGCAGTCTGCAGCCAGCAGCCTCAGATGTGCTCAGGGCTTCAGTATTCTGTCAGTAAGACTAGGAGGACTTACTGAGTAACACTCTTTTTGGAGCATCAGTAAATAGCTCCTGCGTTCATTTTGGGACCTGGAGTTGACATACGTGTTGCTTCTTCCACAGCCAGTATGCAAATTCACTCTTGCTGAAGATCTGACGCATGTTTAGATGCCTTTAATAACTCCTTTTAACTCTGCTAGGACTCTTGTTTGTTTGGTCTTTTCTGGCTTGGAGGGCAGTTTCTTTCTGAGTTAGTTGGAGTCTACACTCAGAGTAGGAATTTAGGAAAAGCCCATTTGTTAGTCTCACCATGCAGGCAACACATGCATCTAAGGGTCTGAAATATGACCAGAGAAAACATGTTTTTTGCTAAATAACTTCTTCCTGCCCCCTTTGTTTGAATGTAGTTACTGAATTGTGGTATATTTAGTGCTACATTGAGGCATGAAAAAATGCTGCTTATGTCTAAATCTGGAAATTCGGTATGTATCAAACCTCTTCAGTCAATTGCAGGATATGGTCAGCCTTCCTAGGACAGAGCCTCCACCTCCAATTAGGTTTCCAAACAGAAGAAAAGCCACATCTCCCCTTTGGATTTGCACCTTTTGCAGTGAAACATGAGGAACATTTTTATCAAGCCACAATTTCCTGAAATAATGCCATGGGAAAACAAATTATGTTGACGATGCTCATCATGATAATGATAAGCTCAGAGAAAAGACGAAGTTTACTAACATACTTAGGAAGTTTCCAAACCAGGTCAGTGAAACAGGAAGCCTGATTTATCCTCTCTTGCCAATAGCTTTTGTCTGAGTGAAGAAAATTGTATTATATCTTTCTTCAGATCTACTTTTCACAGCTTATTTTCAGTATTGGGAAACAATGACAGTGAATCAAATAGAGACATTTTGTATTTCCCTGCTACATATGGCAGGAACTGTTTTGCTTGACTACTGTCATGTCAATGATATGCATGTTTTATATGAAAGAAAATGTGCATTTTAGCATTACTACCTTCAGTAAGCTCTAGATATCCTGCATCACTGCTACTTTCCAGTGTGCTAGCAGGGTTTTTGGACACCCTGCAATGTCTTAAAAACTATTTGTGGAGGCAAATTCTTTGTAAGCGGTAGCTGGAGCTGTTTGGTCCATCTTCACAGTTCTTCTCAGCCAATCTGTAGCTAAAAGATAGTGAACTGATTTAGCAACTGCAGGCAAAGCTGACAACATCTTAACCTGTGGGGGACACTATTATCCCAGGTTGTACCTGGGCTGTCCCTGTTGCAGCAGCTCCTTACATTGGGGCACCAAATACAGGAGGGAACAGAGCTGATTTTCTTGTACATGTGCTCAAGATGTAGCCTGAAACCTGAGTATGCAGATATAAATCCATGCCTTTTCCAGCAGCTGGGGAACCTACTGAAAAATCAGCAAACACTGTTTCCGGAAAGTTCTAAGCGATTTCTTTTCCACTGTAAACAAAAATGCTGAATCAGCATGTGGATCCCCGCTCTGCAATCAGCACCTAAAGCAGAATGGATCTTTCTGAAGTTGATTGAATAGCAAATACTGCAAAGTTCAGAAGAAAATGTGTAGGCACTGCACTGTTCTGATGGACAGCAGCATCAGTGAAGCTGGTCTATTGGAAAACAGGGAATAAAAGCTTAAGTATTTTTCCCCTTTGAAGGAACATTTGGCAAGCTGAACACTGCTTTTGCTTATTACATGCAGAAATATTTGCTTATCAGTATTATCTAGAGGCC
>JANRGW010023411.1:0-24367 GCA_024733675.1 Psilopsiagon aymara
GTCTGCTCTCTTGAAGTCCAGGGCAGTGAGCTTGCTGCACGCTCTTCTCACTGTCCTGAGGATCTCAAATTCAATCACCTCATAATCGCTGCAATCAAGGCAGCCCTGGAGCATCACATTTCCCACCAGCCCTTTCCTATTGGTAAGCATGAGGTCAAGCACAGCGGCCTCTCCTTGTTGGTTCCTCTATTACTTGCAGAAGGAAGTTGTCTTCCACACAATCAAGGAATTTCCTGGATTGCTTGTGCTGGGCTGTACCATCCCTCCAACAAATATCAGGGTGATTGAAATCCCCCATGAGAACAAGGGCCTACGAGCATGAGGCTCTTCCTACCTAGGCAGCTGACACAGTCTATCAAATATGTCATTATGGATGGTTTTATTGTTATCCAGATGCTGAAAATCTGCCTAGTACTTTTCAAAACAGAAGTACACAGGGATGCACTGTGAACTGTACTTTCACATATACAGTCAAATAGGTGGAAGTGAAAATACACAGATTCAGTTCAAAAGAGTCGTTTCAAATATTTCCACTTTGGCTTGAACCATTAAGCCTACCTTTCTGAAGAGAACATGGTAGTATGTGATTAGAGACTGTAATGGTTATACAAATATGATGTAATCTGTGGTAGCAAACCAGGAAAGCCAGGTATTGTTGCTTCAAATGTGAACTAATGTTAAAATTAGTGTTACTTTTCTGCTGTACCAGGAGGCCCCTGGCAAATCTGAGTATTCAGTCAGGTATCTCACATCTATACAGGAAATTGGCAGTCCATGTCTTTTCAAAGATAACATCTCCGTTAAAAATATGATGGAACAGGTATGTGAGCAAAACAAATTCACACAGAATATCAGAATGGCTGAGGTAGGAGGGCACTCATGACCACCTAGTTCAAACCCATGCTCAGAACAAAGTCATGAAAGAAGCTTACTTAGACCTATGTCCAGTCAGGTATTTTAATATTTCTGAGGCTGGAAACTCCACAGCCTCTCTGAGCAACATGTTCCAGTAAAATCTTTTTTTCTTTTCAGTTAATTTTTCTGCACTTTAGTTTGTGTCTATTGCCTCTACTTTTTATTTGGTACCACTGAAAAGACTTTGGATCTGTCTTCTTTACTCCCTTTTATATATATTGAAAAAAATCTCTCCTGACCCTTCCTTTGCTGTCCAACTTATTTTCATTCAGAATCCTCCGTGTAATTTCTGTAGAGCTGCTATCCAGGAGTTTGACATCACCTTGTTCTTCCCCAGGGGCAGGACTTGGCATTTCCTTTTGCTGAACTTCATTAAATTTCTCTGCCGTTTTATCCAGCTGGTTGTGATCCATGTGAGCAGCAGCATCTTCTACAATATGTTTTACCAATCATTCCCCCCAGCTTTATATCTCATCTCTGTACTTGATGAGAATGTACTTGGTTCCACCATGCAGGTCCTTAAGAAAGACATCAAGAAAGTACTGGCCCCAGTACTGACCCCTGGGTACGCCACTAGAAACTGGACTCCGTATTGTCCTCTTCTCCTTATCACAAACCTCTGATACCGGTGGTTCATGCTCACTGGCAATCTACCTTGTTGTCTATTTATTGTTGCAGATTACCTTGCTGTCTACTTATCTAATCCATATATACTTCAGTTTGCCTATGAGTCTGGTACTGGGACATATTGACAAAAGACTTATAAAGTCAGGATAAGCATCTACTGTCCTCTCATCCTCCAAGCAATCAGTTTCTTGTAGACGACTGCCAGGGTGGCCAGAAATTATTTCACCTGTGTAAATAATCCATGCTGACTCCTCCCAATCAGTTTCTTGTTCTTTATGTGTTTAGAAATGGTTTGCATAATCAGTTACTCCATCACCTGTCAAGACAGCAAGCTGAAACTGACTGGCATGTAATGCCCTGAGTCTCCTTCTGGCCCAGCTCAATGATAGGAGCGATAGCTGCTTTCTTTTCAGTACTCAGAAGCTTCCTCTGATTGCCATTACCCTTCAAAGACAACCAAGAGCAGTCTCACAGTGACATCAGCCAGATCCCTCGGCACTTGCAGATTCCATGGATTTATATATGCTCAGTTTGTTTAAATATTCTGTAATCTGACCCTCCTCCGTTGAGGGTAAGTCTGTCTTGTTCCAGGTTTTTCCACTGGTATCAGGGTTTGGGATTGTTTGATGATACATGAGGTACCTTGGATACATGTTTGGGAGAGGCTAATAATCTTTATACTGTGCTAGGCACTACTTATCCAAGGACAAAAATGAACTTTACCACTATGTTATTTCATGGACCAACTTTTATAATGCTAATTGTGTGGAGTACAGACTGTGTAACAAAGGAGTGCTTGAACACCTAGCGCTATAAAAACCCCATATAATTTCTATAAATTGAAATACTTGCTTGGGCAGCTATCATAATCCATGAGGTGATCAAGGAGAATTACTTTATGACCTTGTTTTTGTCTTGGCCTATAAAGGGCTTTACAATGTGTTCACATTAAAACAGTAACTTCCAGTTGTTATTCTGTTGTCACAGGGCACTTAGGCTCATTAGGTTTCAGCAGTTTTCATTGGCATCCTTTGTTTGGCAGGCTTACTGAACTGAAATTCCAAATCCATTTAAAGTTTTCCCATCATTAAATGTGTTAAGTAGAATTTCATTCATTTGTAGGTGTTGATGGGAAAATAAACACATGCAAAAATAGTTGGTATAAAAAAGCAAGATTATATAGCTCTTAAAGAAGGTTAGTTTTACAGAAATAATAATAATAATAAAAAACCTTAAAACATTAATTTTTAAAGTCTTTTGGGCTTCTTGGTTTAACATTTTGGTATCATCAAAGTATGCTGTGCTTTACATACAAACAGCTGTTTTGACAGAGGGACTTTGGTAAAGTTTAATAATTGTTCATCTTTTAGAGCTACTTTCTGAAAAACCTATATGAATTCAATTTATTAATGCCAAAAAAAAGAGAAAGTTTTTATTTGGTGTAGATGTCTAGGGTCTGATAGTGTGTGTGGGGTGAGGTGTTGCAGGGTGGCCTCTGCGAGGGGACGCAGGGGCTGCCTCATGCTAGGCACACCTGTTTCCAGTCAACCCACTGTAGGGATTTGCTGAGCCCCTCTGCCAAGGTGATGGTCCTTCAGGGAAAACATGTTTAAGAAAGGGCAGAAAATGGCATACAGGTAGTGAGGAGTGAATTAAAAATGTGAGAAACACTCCTGGAAACACCAAGACAAGAGAAAGAGGAGGTATGCCAGCTAGTTGCTGGAGCAGAGAACCCTGAAGCCTCTGGAGTGAACTGCCTTGGAGCAGGTAGGCAAGCCCTGAAGAAGCTGTGGCCCATGGAGAGCCCATGCTGGAAGATACTTTTACTTTCCCGTGAGAAGGACCCATGCTGGAGGAAAGCGATGTATGGGGAGGAAGGAGTGGCAGAGAAAAATTGTTATGAACTGACCACAACCCTCTTTCCCATCTGTCCTGGGGAAAGGAAGGTAGAGGAGTCAGGAAGGAAGGAGGGAAGTTGAATTTGGGAGGAAAAGGGGTGTGATAGGGGTGAGATGGTTTCTTTTTTTCCTTTGTTTCTCACCATCCAACTCTGGTTTAGTTGGCAATAAATGAAATAAGGAATATATATTTATATAAGGTTCAATAGCTCACTTTTCTTGCTTATCTAATACTGTAAACACATTGGAAGCAGCAAGCTATAAAGAAAGACATGATTGTACCATTGTTTCTAGTCTTCAGAAGAGACAGACAGCAAAGATGGAATTCACAAATATAGTTACTCACTAAAGGACTGCATAAATAAATAAGTAGGAAATGGGAAGAAGGGAAAAATCCAGATGATACACAAGTAGTAAGTATACTTTTTGTGGCTACCAAGTAAAAATATTTGACATATTCATATACCAAAATTTGCATTACATTTTATCAGGGAAAAAGATTGCAAAAAAAAACAATTATTGGGAAAAAAACCCACAACTGCCATTTAACTTTTTTAGACTTGAATGTTTCACCCACTAGATTTGAATCAAGATATGCTATAAAACAACCATCCTAATCAGATTGCAAGTTAATATTTTTGTCTCTAATCTGCATAACTGGGTGTAATTAATGTTCAAAATAGCTAATAAAAAGAGGGCAGGTTTGTAAGCAGACACTGAAAATATCTTGCTCCAGAATACCCAACTGACTGAAATTAACCATGTTCCTCTGGGACAAGACTGACATGAATTCCTACTCTAAATTACATGCTGACTGGATTTAATTCAGCTAATTTTAGGTTTATACAGCATTAGGGTGTGATTTAGCTGCCTGAGCACAGGACCCTAAAAGAATCTTATGTTGTTTGTTAATTTGAATAAACCTTTAGACACCATTGACTGTAACAACTAAAATACTATTTCCGTTGCCCACAGTGGGCATATAATGTCTTTTTAAATATTACAGACTGTGCTGTCCTGCCTCTGTCCCAAGATGTCTGGTGGGTTACCATCAGCTTGGTCACTTACCTTCCTCAGTGGAATGGGGAACAGGAAAAAAAATCGGAAAAACAAGAATGAAAAAGCTCATGGGAAGAGATGAAGAAAGGAAGATTGCTCACTGATAACCACTGCAGGTAAAAGGGAATAAATACACTTGTGATTGGTTCAGAGGTGCCAACTCAACTGTGCTTTGAGGTGGGTCTGTTTGAATTGGTTCTTGGAGTTGGCTGTAACTGGCAGCATCTGGCACAAGGCAGCTCTGGACTCTCCTCACAGATGTCATCCTGGCAGCCTCCCTGCCGCCTACCAAAAACTTGCCATCTACCCCCAATGCAAAATACTACTGCAGAAAGCCAAATTTTCCTCAGATACTCAGGGTTATAAACGACAGCTCCTTTGGGATATCTTGAATACTGTAGAACATCTCAATGAGACTGGACACTAAGTAAAGGTAACTGAAAGGAGCCCTTCAAATCCATCAAATTTAATGGCACTGCTTACATGTAGGCTTTTACATTCTAGGTCCCTAAGGTTAAGAAAAATAAATCCCATACAGGAAGTCACAGCATTTCTCACTGCTTAATTAGAGCATTGTATCAAAAAGTTGAGGATGGTGCCAGCAGCTATTCTTGAAAACAAAACATGAACACCACTAGTGCGCTCACTCACCACTGCCTCGCTCTTCTTTCAGAGAATAGTCAAAGTTGTCTATCCAGGGCACTACAGGGAGTACATAGCTCAGAGACATTGAATCTTACATTGATAAAAGGCTCTAAGCTCTCTAGAGGAATACCTTCTACACATTCTGCTGTTTGAACTATCATGCGGTAACCAGCCCCTGTCTCTTATTGCTTAAATCCTAAACTCAGGAGAAGACCACATAGTCAAATTATAGTTAGATACACAGTATTCATCAAAAGCACCAGAGTACTTTCTAAATGGTGCAAACTTGTTCTTTCAAAAAATACCTGAGGAATTAATTGATGTTTTTTTCTCCAACTCAGTCTTTAAAATCTCTTATCTTCACCTCTGATATTAGCTGCCTAATCTCTCTCTCCCTTTATACTGAGCATTGTTGCTTGAACTGCAAGCCTAGGAATTAAGAAAAAAAAGGAATTATGAACTGAAAGCTGTAATAAAATTCCAGCATTCTTGTGAGGGGAGTAAGAAAATAAATTCATGTTAGGAACCAGGTGTGGGTGTAAAGGACCTTGAAGTTAAGGATTTCTGAGTTAGACTAGCTGCTGGGAGAGCTTTGAGATAGAGGAATGTTGCTGGGAAAGTTTTGAGACTGTAGGAGAGTATTGCAGGGAAAGTTCAGCAAGATAAGAAGGAAGAAAGAAGCGAGGAACCAGTATCCAGTGAGAGAATGACAGTGAGAAGCAGGCATCCAATCAAGGCAACCAGTCAGCAAGATATCAACCAATGAAGAAGTGAAAATACCCACCTGGATGGTGATAGCTAACAATTGTATTAGCTGCTCATACACGCAGGTATTTTGTATAGTCTGTATCAACCCTGGACCTTCAGGAAATAAACTATTTAATTTCCTAACAGGAAATGGGGTCTGTGCATTACTCTCCACAACTAGGTGCTCAAATTGCCCCAAATTTATGTCACTGGTTTTTCTTTACTCCTTAAAGAGTCACAGGCTTCTGTTAGTTTTTTTTCTAGGGGGAGATTCTTTGTTTGGCTGGGTGTTTTTTTTTTTTTTTTTTCATTCCAAAAAATTGTAAATATGATAAGGCCTAAGAAGCAATTTTAAACCACCATTATGCCCTTACGTAGCTTGCATGGAATCTAATAATTAGATTCCTTCCATAGACAGAAACAAAAACTTCTAGTGATTCAGTCAACCTACAATGTGAATTATGCTTTGGAGAGGCCTTTCTTATTTGTTTGGAAAGAAAGGGATGCCTAGCATAAGTAGCTTCTATACAAAGTGAGTTAGGTAAGGTGTGAATTCATTATCTTGAGACACTAAAAGCTTTATCTCAGGAAAAGATGACCTCACTCTTTATGTCAGTTTGCGTATTTCTCTGAAGAGATCAAAACCTGGGGACACTTAGTTCAAGCATTCGAAATCAAATAGTATCCATATCTGAGTTCCACCCCTGCTGTTTGGGTAAGACATGTATACCATGCAACACATTTCTCAGCATATTATTAATGTCATGTTTGTGAAAAAGAATTTAAAGTAAGAGGATTGTTCATGAATAGCTTTTAGGAGGCTGGTGTATAGTGAGCAGATTGAACTCCAGAAATCCAGAATGACTTCCTTGGTAAGTCATTAAAATAACACAAAATGAACCCAATCGTTAATATGCAGGCAGTTCAATGTGTGAACTACACCATTATTTGCACTTATTTTCTAACTGAGTACAACAGCTGCCAAACTTAATACCACAGCAGGCTAGCTGCTTCACTGTGCATCACAGCTCACCTTTCCAGCTCTACTGGTGCTTTGACACTTCTTCCTATGTGGGAAATAACCTGATTGAAGGCAAACACCCAAAGTCAGTGAACTGTCTGCTGCTCTGACAAGAAGGCTACTACCAATATGAAATTATATCCTGGTGTGCCATGGGAGTACAGACACAACATTCTGTTCAATATGTTGCACTACAGTATGATCCCAGGCTGCTATCTGTCCTTTCTCTATGAAATAGAGAATAGGAAGAAGTGAGTTATTCTGCCATAATGAGATGAATTGTACTCTAAATAGAATATACATTCAATTCACCTGAAATGTAGTTTTTCTATTTCTTTTTATTTGATGTGTCCTCCAACATTTTATGAAACTTGTCAGATATATGGCCAAAACAAGAGAGATCAACCTGTAAGTCCAAGCTACACTTGCACAAAGCCTCAGCTAACTGCTGAAAATGATAGAATGATTCAAAGTAACATTAATTCCCAGTGTCTTGGACAATACAAGTGCACTGCTTGTCAGACAGTGATTTGCTACTGTTCTAACCTACTCCACACTGAGAATTTTTAGTTTTCCCTTAAGTTTCCCAGCAATCCCAGCTTCTTTTCTTTCTAACAGATGGAGACAATGCCAAATTCCCTTCAATCATTTAGAGAGAAATGAAATGTATACATAAACCTGTCCCAGTGTATCTGGTGTGGCCTTCTTAAAATATGGTGTTATTTTTGCTGCTCTTTGTGCTAAAGTTTTAAATCATATTCTACGCAGTGCTCACAGTAGTTTCCATTATTAATTATTGTATGCTTTATGTACAAACAGTAAATTCTGTATTTTAGAGATGGGGAATGAGGCACAAAGAGAGGAATGACTTGGCCAGTGTTATTCAACTTATTCACTATGTCAACAGCAGAAGCGGAACTCAAACATAATATTTTACTTCCTATCAAGATGGAAGATGTTGCTTAAGAAAACTGCTTCTTTTCCTGCAGTCCCACAGCAAAACTGGAGCTGGGAGGAGAGAGAGGGGAAGGGAGGGAAAGAAAATTGGAAAGTAAATATCAGATTTTGATGTATATACATGTATCTATATTGACATAACTCTATCAATAACAGGTAAATAATATTAATTGGAGTTCTCACAAAAAAAAAAAAACCCAGTTGTGTTCTGTTGTTAGGTTTTGGTAGATTGTTTTTTTTTAGTCAGTATTACTGCATTATAATTAAATAATGGTTAGTAATTAAATTCAGAGTGGTAAAAAAATTATATTACCCATTAAAGTTTTTGTTCTTTACATTACGGTCATATTTGTATAGTATTCTCTTCAGCTATGCAAACTTTTTTGCTGAGTATTTTTTTGAAGATTAGTGTAGGTATCTTCATAAGGTGTCATTCAAAAGGAGATGAATGTAGATGGCTAATGAGTTAGGTGAGAGAGTTCTGCTTCCAAAGGCTGAATCTCAGAAATATGTTTAAAGAATGCCTGTATTATCTTTTCCAAATTAAAAACAAACAACCAAACCTGAAAAAACAGGCACAGCTATGTTTAATTTTCCTGTTTAAAGGGAATTTCAATTCCAATTGGGCAGTAGTTAATAATAAATTACAAGTAATAACTTTTCCAATTGCTGTACTGTAGAAAGGACAGATGGAGATTAAAAGGCCATTGAAGAAAGCCACTTTAGGTTCTTTGGATCAGTCTTTTGTTATGTATATTCCTGTAGCTGTCATACCATTTCTAGAAGATAGGTCAGAGAAGTTATGTTGGTCTGAAATAGACAGAATGTATTTGGTTAGAGAAGTTAGATGACAGTAAGTCATCAGAGCTGCACAGCATCTGTCTGGGATAAACTGAAAAACATCAAATGTGAAACTGCAGAACTGGTGACCAGTGTGTGTGTAACCTATCATTAAAGAAAGCTATAGTGAGACAAGTGCTATCACCACTCTCACAAAGGAGTGGCCAATGTAATCTCCAGTTCCATGAATGAGTCTATGCTTCTTCAAGTAAACTTCAATACGAATAACCATAAATCAATGCAATTAGGAAAAATGATAACTAAGAATTGCTGAAGAACTCCCATGTGATGATAAAACCAGGTCTGGCAGCTACAACTGGAGAAAGAGATACTGGACCCCAATAGAGGCAATACTCTGAAATCAGTCTTCAGTGGTAGAAAACAAAACCAACAAAAGCATGGGCATCATCAGGGAGGGTATATAGAGAACAACACAGAAGATAATATTTAACATTTGTCTGGCTCAAGGCTTGTGTAGGTAATCTGAGGCAGGACAAAAATGTTGTGAGGTCTCTGCAGCCTTTAGTTCGTGGAGCAATAGAATAGTTTAACTTTGAAAAGACCTTTAAGATCAGTCATCCCAAACTGTTTCAGTGTGATGAAATGTTTGTTAATGAATTCTAATACATATTTTGTGTGTTGAACATGGATATTAGTTGTCTTTCTAATCACTACAGTCATAAAATTGAGGTTTTTCTTTAAATCTTTCCCTGCATCTTATTTTCTTGGTTTATACTTTTTCTCCATGTCTCCTAATAGCTGTTGAAACTAAAACAACTATATGATTAGCTTATATTGACTGATTATATTGATGAGCATTACATGATTGTATAAGATATGATCATGCACATAATACTGATTTTTTTAATATGCATTTAAATTTTGTGAGTATGCTTCACACAAAAGCAGCAGCTGAAGGAGTAGTTTCATGGAACATAACTTAAGAGCTTGAATAGCCTGTAGTATGAATTGATTCCCCCTTCCTCCCTTGTTTTTTTTTTATAAGAAGTAGGGAGTTTGCACCAGTTTTGAAGGGTTACTGTGCTTCCACATTTTTCCAGAGGTAGTACTGGAAATGGCAAAATAACAAAACAGTTTCATAGGTTCGAATAACTTTAAGGGAAAAAATGCTGTAAATTTGCAATTAAAAAAATTCTGCTTTTCTTTTTCAAAACTTTTAAAAGTTTATTCTAGTTATACTGCAAGCATTAATTCCTTTTGCTTAGTAAATCTGATTTCTCATTCCCAGGTTATTTAGGGATACTGTTGAAAGGACTTTAGATACTTGTGTCACACATGTGAACCATATGCATAGCATTTTCCCCTATATTTGACCACACAAGTACCTAACCTTTTAAATCAAATATACTCCAAAATGTACATTATTCTAGACAAGATCACCTTTTAGGTTTTTAAGTACATAGACCGTGAGGGCTTAAGTAATCAAAATATTCATAGAATCATAGAATAGTTATGGTTCGAAAGGACCTTAAGATCATCTAATTCCAACCCCCCTGCCATGGGCAGGGACACCTCACACTAAACTACGCTACCCAAGGCTATGTCCAACCTGGCCTTGAACACGGCCGGGGATGGAGCATTCACAACTTCCCTGGGCAGCCCATTCCAGTACCTCACCACCCTTAAAGAATTTCTTCCTCATATCCTATCTAAACTTTCATTGTTTAAGTTTGAACCCATTACTCCTTGTCCTCTCACGACAGCCCCTAATGAAGAGACCCTCCCCAGCAACCCTATAAGGCCCCCTTCAGATAATGGAAGGCTGCTATGAGGTCTCCACTCAGTCTTCTCTTCTCCAGGCTGAACAGACCCAACTTTCTCAGTCTATCTTCATACAGAAGATGCTCCAGTCCCCTGATCATCCTCGTGGCCCTCCTCTCGACTTATTTCAACAGTTCTATGTCCTTTTTATGTTGAGGACACCAGAACTGCACACAGTACTCCAAGAGAGGTCTCACGAGTGTAGAGTAGAGGGGCAGGACCACCTCCTTCGACCTGCTGGTCACACTCCTTTTGCTGCAGCTCAGGATATGCTTGGCTTTCTGGGCTGTAAGCGCACACTGCCAGATCATGTTCATTTTTTCATTGACCAACACCCCCAAGTCCCTCTCCGCAGGACTGCTCTCAATCTCTCCTCTGCCCAGCCTGGAGGTGTGCCTGGGATTGCTCTGACCCAGGTGTAGGACCTTGCACTTGGCATGGTTAAACTTCATGAGGTTGGCATTAGCCCACTCACAAACATGTCAAGGTCAATCTGGATAGCATTCCTTCCCTCCAGCTTATCAATGGAACCACTCAGCTTATCTCACCTTTTCCTCATGAGCAGAAAGTAAACTTTTGCATAAAATAATAAAAAGATTAATGTGTCCAGAATGGCATGAGTAAACTATGTAACTCTTTCTTTCTAAGTCTGCTTTAACCATTTTTATGAAGATGCTCTAAGGACTACATTCCTGACTGAATCAGAGCTTGATGTATGTGGCTGTCTTATGAAAAAACTCAGTAACTGAAATTCATTTGCACTTCTAGTTCCACAATATAAAAAATATGAATCTGTCATTTGCAAATTTATAATAGCTATATGCTATGTTCTGGTTGTAGAAATAAGTGCATTTATCTGAAAGCTTGCACTCCATATTTTTATGTGCATTTCTGAGTAATTGTTACATTAAAACAGTTTACTGCTTATTCAGAATTTCTGTAATTTATTATGTATATCTTTTTTTATTAGCATCAAGTAACACTGTTTACAAGTAAGCACTGTTGCATTTTGTGCTCAGTAAAAGAAAAACAAGAAAACAACAGAATCAAGAAGTAACTAACCCCATGGTATCAAGAACAGAGAAATGAAGAAAAAATACAGAAGATACAGAAAAGATACAGAAAAAAGCAAGCCAGTTCACGGAAACTGGAAAGGAAATTTTGATATAATAGCATAAAGTAGACTTACGTAGACAGCGTGATTTTGGGGTGGTGTGTGTGTTTTGGTTTTGTTTTCGGTTTTTTTTGTGTGTGTTGTTTTTTTTTTTTTAATTTTTGAATGTCAAAGAAGCGAGGTGATTTTAGACGTTTATGTTTCGTTCACTGTTAAAGGCAACATAAAAATAAAATTGTGGATGCTACTTAAAAAACCTGTGAACAGTAACAGTGGAATTACTTTCACTGGAAAGGTCAGTCAATTTTTTATATCCCATGAAGGGGAGGACAGGAATAACAACACTATTAGTTTCAGTTCTGTGTGTTATATAAAGAGAGTCCAAAGGAGGGATGTACTGCTCTTGTTAGTACTGGTCATTATATGTCAACTTTTAATTTGTTTCCACAAATTCTGCTAGAAGCAGGAACTTCCATTCAAATTAATGCAATATTTTGTGTAATTTGAAGTAATATCTGCCTTGCTATACCTCTGCAATGAAGTTATGGAAAATTGAATGAAATGGCTGCAGAAAGTTGTATATTCTTGTTCTCCCACTGCTAGGACTGCTCAGCAAGAAGGAAAATGTGAGGATGTCAGACCCATTTTCTCATTAGCCTGCTGAGAAACAGATGTGAAAGGGTTCAGTTGGTTAATTTTTCAGCCAGCAGGCATTGTTACTGTTCTAGCAGGCATAGACAATAACAATGAAAAAAATTAATAACTGTAGATCAGCTCTGTTGGCTAGAAGGTTATCAGTATGCTGGAGTGAACAGCAATACACTTTCACTGGAAACTGGTGGAGTAAGCAATTGGTATTATTTTATTGCAGTAAATTGATCTCAAGAAAAATCAAATTTAAAGTATAACTTTTTCTTAACAGACATTAGATGGTGTCTTATCCTAAGTAATGATACTATTCATATGTCTTATTGTCATGACAGACAAAAAGAGAGGCATTTTCATGCAAATAAGTCACTTCAGCAGGGACTTAAGTATCTTACTACTTATTTGTGAAGATAGAATCATAGAATCGTAGAATAGTTACGGTTGGAATGGACATTAAGATCATCTAGTTCCAATCCCCTTGCCATGGGCAGGGACACCTCACACTAAACCATGCCACCCAAGGCTTTGTTCAACCCTGTCTTGAGCACTGCCAGCAATGGAGCATTCACAACTTCCCTGGGCAACCCATTCCAGTGTCTTACGACCCTCACAGTAAAGAACTTCTTCCTTATATCCAATCTAAACTTCCTCTGTTTAAATTTGATCCCATTACCCCTTGTCTTATCACTGCTGTTCATGGGAAGTCTTGTTTCCTCCAGACACATTCAAAATGGGCTCTGCTGTTGTGAAGTGCTCCGAGGCTGACCACATAGGCAGCCTCTGACTGGCAGGCAGACCCTTCATTCCGTCTCATTTCTCACCTTTGCAAAACTCCACAATAGCACATGCTGGCAATCTTGAGTGCTGGTAAACCACAGATAGGCCCTGCACTGATATCTAATGAAACCCAGAGACACCCGCCTCTGTGTTACAGCTGATTAATTTAAATCTTTCACTGAAATTATTTCTTCTCCCAGACTAACCTCAGACACTGAATTAATATTGCAGCCATTTTTAAAGTTTACGTGAAAACCACTCCCTTACATCATTCACTGTTTCCCTTTTAAAATCCAAACCTTCACAAAACCAGGAGGCAGTGATCTCCAGAAGACGTAGCTTGCTGGAAGTCACTGCCAGTCTCTACAAATAATACGTAGTTAGAAGTCTCTGACTGAAGAGCTGAACAACAAAAATCCTTGTACATCTGGTTATTGCCTACTAGGGCTATGGGGAACAATGTAGCTTGCTTCTCTATATATTGCCAAAGTAAAAAAAAAACATCACCATGAATCACTATTTGCCATCCTAAGAATTCCAGTGGATTGACAAATGACAGAGAAGAAAAGAGAAAGTTCTTGAGAATTCATGATCACAATTGTTCAGTTTAGGGAAGGAAGTTTCCTCAGTGCTCAGTTTGTGCCTGGTGCAGGCACACAGTTGGGCCCTGGGTATTCTGTGCACCTTCACAGAGCCCAGCCATCACACTTGCTTGAAGACTGCAGCTGAGCAGGCTTAGGAAGCCAAGAGGGTACTTGTGTTTGGACTGGCCTACACCAGCAGCTCTCAGACACTGAGAACTTATGTTAATTTATATCCCCTCATCATGAGATCTGAAGATACCTGAAAAACTAAGGTGAAAGTGGTTTGCTTTGTTCTTTTCCCTATAAAAACAGAAGTGATAAATTTAAAACCAAATAACAAAACAGCCAACCAAGCAAACTACCACCAAAAAAAAAAAAAAAAAAACAACCAAAAAACCCCAAAACCTGCAATTCTTTCTTTATTTTTGAGAAACAGCCAAGCTACAGGTGATCCATGTGATCATGAAGAAGATTTTTAAAACAGTTTTTTATTTTTCTGTTACATACCTACACTGATTTCTACTGGAGTCATTACTAAAAAGCTAAAATCAGAAATATGTTTTGTTTTGAAGTGTATAATTGTATTATAAATTTCAAGGTTTGAGAAATATTGTCAGGACACATCCGCACATTTGGAGATTTTTTTATGAAGATCAAAAAAGCAGTTTTTAGGAAACAGCAGAATGTGATTGGACTCTCCAGATAGAGAGGTGAACAGGAACTGGTGGAAAATTTTGTCAGGTTCATAACATCCAGCTTTCTTTGTGCTTAATTCAAGAATTAAGGGGGAAGAGGAATGAATCTTAATGCATGCCTGTGTCTCACCCCAGTAAGGTCAGGATAAGGCCAGGGCATGTACTCAGAACAGATCAGAGAGCCTGAAGCTACCCAAAGACAGTAGCAGGGAAGTACGCCTGATTTATCAGTTCCAAAGATCAATATGACTATTTGTTCATTATGAAGTTGTTTGGAGTCACAAATAAATCTGAAAATAGATTGTTCTGTCAAATTAAGTACAGCAATGAGCTTTTTAATAGCTTGAAAATACAGAATGCTGAGAATAACAATGTGCAGCAATTACTTAAGACAGTACTTCAAAGCATGTTATAAACATTTCATCTACTTCTAGAACTGCTTCTACATTCTCTACAAGCATGTAAAAAAACCCAAACAAACACAACTGTATCTGTTAAATCATATATATTCAATTTGCTCATCTATTAAATGCTGTTGAAATAAAAATACCTAATACAAAAGGAAAAATAAATTATTCAGAAAAAGTAAAATAAACCCCGCTTCCTTAGTCAGCTACACTGAATATTTTATATTTTATTTTATTTTATTTTATTTATTTTATTTTATTTTATTGTCAAGAAACTCAGATTTTAATAGGCTAGCTAAGTAGACGCATTATAGAATTAAGGATCTGTTATTTTGGAAAGGTGAACTGTAAAATACTAAATGAACTAAAGCACACTGTAATATTCTTTGGGTAATTGATCCAGGGCCATTATTCTGATGTAATCAACTTCAGAATTATAAGGCAACCAGATCTAAGCTAAGAATAAATCTGAAGAAGTTATATAATGAGCAGATAATTTGCCTTTAAATTTTACATGTGGTGGTATTTTAAAATGTTCCAAAAGAAAAAAGAGGACCTGGAAAATTTAAAGCATAAGTGCTATGTTAGAAAAACCCCAAAGGTATGCAATTAACTTATAGGTAACTATTTACTTTTCTCTAGGTAAAAAATTTTGGTCAGTGCTACAGAGATCAGACCTGTGCTGTTGTACCAGTTGTAAAATTTCTAGTTCGTATGTAAGCTGAATTAATTAATATTTGTAAATATATTCCTTTCTAAATATATTTAAGGCTGTGTCCACAAGTGATAAGAAACAGTGTGACTACAGTTTAGTGGAGCAATACAAGCTTGGTACTCAGCATCTTGCACAAAATCCTGAATTTACTGTCATCTGAATTAAATATGAAATTTAATTTTTAACCATCCTTTACTTGGATTTCATGACCAACTTTTTTTAGAGGTTTTTTTTAATAGGTTTGTGTTTGCTTCTAATCATAACTCATTTTCCTGATTGCTCTCCATAGCTGTTGTTTTTCCAATTAAATACCTAGCTAAATAATCATGATGATCTAATTAAGATGTTCTAGTTAACCTCTATAATAGTATTCTTCTTTATAAAGGTACTTTATGTAAGAAAATTTTAATCATTTTTGGATCCTGATCTTTATTTCTTCCAATTCAATCTTCCTTACAGGCCATTTTTCCTTTTGAGCATCACAAACTACTGAAATAATTTGCAGTTTCTGTTTTTTTCTCTTTGAAGACAATTATATTCTCACAGCAAAATGCCCCTTCTGTTACAACAGCAGGCTCCTGGGGTTTTGCAACTTGAGCTTAGGTAAAAAAAATTAGCAAAGATTTAGTGTTTAATTTTATTTTTATACTCAATAAGCTTCAAAATTTCTTAGGTCTGAAACAGGCTTTATATCACAGTAATAGGTTAAAAAAATATTGCTTTTCAAATGAACATTAATATAATTTAATGACTTTTTTGAAGCAGGATAGTACAAGAATGATTGACAACCATCCAAACTTCATGCTTCTATTTCCACACAGAAATCCCACAGAATAAAGGAAGTGCATATCACTCAGTAGAAGAATTCTGGAGAACTCCAAGTCTGTATAACAAGTTAGTTCATAAAACAGAGCACTCCTTCTGCCAAAAAATTTAATGTTATTGCTGTGTGATTGAGTGGGTGTCCAGGACTGTGATAAGCACAGTATTGTGTAAACATTAAATAGCTCTTGGGTTGCCTTTCAATCTGAACTGGCTAGTCCAACAAGACTCAGTGTAATTCTAGACATATATCACTGCAGGCATAACTTCCAAAAGGCAGTGGTAGTGAAACTACACTTGATGTTGGATTCTCCACGTTACAAAATCTTTAAAACTGTCTTCAAATACTTTCATAACTGTCGTGTCCTTAAGATCTCAACCTAATCCAAAATTCATTTGCCACATACCAGGAGACAAAGGCATGATTAAAACTGCCATTCTTCAGGATTTTAGCCAAATAATGAGTCCTGAAATACTTAAAGACACAAAGTAAGTATGCTTGAACAGTTGTGTAATAAGTCTATTAGGACCTGGCAGTCCCCCTTATAAATGTTATGCATTACGAATTTAGTTAACCTTCTTTAAAGTGGTCTGTTTTAATCGCAGATGGCAACTAAATACTAGCAACTAAGGACAGAGAAAGATAGCAATATGGTTCTAGACTCATTTATGCATTCTCCTACGAGAACTACTTTTATATAGTTCCTTGACATAACAAAAATGCTTACATTTTGAGGATAGAAACTCTGAAACAGAAATGCTGAAAAACACAGTGAATTAGAAAGGATAACTGTTTCCTGAAGCAAAATTTATTGCCTTAAAATTATCAGAACTATTGCCACATAGTTCTCCATTTATTTTTTTCTGATAGCAGGAGTATCTAGCAATACTTCAAAAAAAAATTAATCTTTAAAGGCTTTCATTGTATCAGGTGCTTCTCTGAGTCATACACATCATTGTGCATGTGTAAAGATGGCCTCCCTATAGTAAACAAATAAAGAGCATATGAAAAGAAGTGTAACTTCTGAAATCCATCTTTCGTTGCCTCACTTGTTACTTCCTCCCCATTGATTACGAAAATTAAATATTAGCATAAATTTCTTTTCCCCTAAGTTGTACTTACATGAGCTCTCCTACTGATATTATTTGGTCTTAAACTAGAAACAACATGGAGTATGAAAGTATATGTGGTCAAATCTTAAGACTAAAATTCTCAGCTTATTAGTTTCTATGCACTATATGAATCCTCCAGTTTTCTGAGAAATAAAGCAATAGAATAACAGAGCTATAGAATGGTTTGGGTTAGAAGGGACCTTAACAATCATCTAGTGCCTTTATTAACATAATTTTAGCAGTAATTGTTTGGGTATTTTTTCAAGACAATGTATAAAGTAATTAAAATCCATTAGATATTATTCCATTTTCCTTGCAGCAGTGCAGTGTAGAGTGTTATATAATATGAAGACTTTATACAAAGCATTAAAGGAAGTTGATATGTATGACAGTTTCAATATGTCAATTAACAGTAGTAGTACAGTTATTGTAAACTTAGAAGAAATTGCATCGCAATGCACATGTGTGTAAAGCTGTGAACCTACGATTGCATTTCTGTGGAAAACCTTGTACGTAACCTAGAAGGGACACAAAGTTATAAAAATTCAGAAGCAGTAATACTCAGGTCAGAATGGCACAGTATCCCATGGTGTTTTCTTCACTGTGTAGGCCAGACTGGCTTCACATTCAGCTAGTGTGATTCAGATGAGCCTTCTAATCTGAAACCCCACTCAGTGGGGCAAGATTTACTAATCATCTTATTTTTCAGAATGCTTTACTGACACTTTCTGCATTACTAAAATACATTGTCTCTTTCCATAGACTTTCCTCTGAAGACCTGTTTTTAGATATTAACAATTTAATGAGAGCATGATTTTCATTTAGATAAAATTATTCACAATATTCATTTTTTGCTTAATCTTAAATAGCTGTTATTCAGAAAGGGAATTATCTGAAATTCCAAAAGAATGTCTTGAATTTAATCTTTGAGACTTACAAAGATGAATTTAAAATATGGTTATGAAAAATTAACCATGGGAGAGCATTAATTTAACATATATATTATCAAATTACAGAGTTGTTTCCATAAATCTCTTCTGCTTGAGCAAAAAAAGAAAAAAAAAAATTGAACTTTTTGATATATGTTACTATAATTTTAATTATATTAGTGTCAGCCTTCAATAGATGCTAATAAACACTTGTATCTATATAGTACATTTATAGGAATCCATTCATTCACGAAGTTTAAGATTTAAATCCAATGTAAAAAGCTTTCTGTTGTGTAGAACAGACAGTATGCTGAGTAACAGAAGAAAATTACCAGCTGAAATTACTGCAGGAATTTTACATTTGTGTGTAATTACCTCATTATTTATGCCACAAATTTCCAAAATAGTTCCAGATGGTCCCTAGTTGGACTTGAACTGATTGGGATTTCAGGCTAGCAAAATCAGAACAAAAGCATCCCAGACATTGTACAGTATGAAATATTCCTTTAGCTGGGGTCAGCTACTCCAGCTGTACCCCCTCCCGAATTCTTGTGCACTCCTAGGCTACTTGCTTATGGCCCAGAGTGAGACAAAGAGAAATCTGTCCAGAAATAGCCAAAACGCTGGTTTACTATCAACACTGGTGTAGCCACAAGTCCAAAACACAGCACCATACATTGCTCTGAAGAAAGTTAACTCCATCCCAGGCAGACCCAGTACAGTCAAGCTGAACTAAAACGAGATGAAAATGTAAGCATGAGTCATAGAGGATAGAGCCAAGAGAGTTTTCTCTGTATACTGTTTTTGGCTAGAATTTTCTTCATAGTAGCTGGCATGGGTCTGTGTTTTGGATTTGTGTTGAAAATGCTGCTGATAACACAGGGATGTTTTAGGTATTGCTGAGTGGTGCTCACACAGAGCCAAGGCCTTTTCTGATCCTCACCCCACCCACCAGCAAGTAGGTTGGGAGTGTACAAGGAGCTGTGAGGAGGCACAGTCAAGACAGCTGACCCTAATTAATCCAAGGGAATCCCAGACCATATGGTGTCATTCTCAGCATGCAAATATGCAGGATAAAAGTAAGGGGGGGGATGTTTGTAGTGAAGACATTTGTCTTCCTAAGCAACTGTTACTTGTGATGGACCCCTTCTTTCCTGGAGGTGGCTGAACACCAGCCTGATGATGGCAAGTGGTGAATTAATTCCTTCTTTTGCTTTGCTTGCATCTGTGGCTTTCGCTTAACCTATTAAGCTGTCTTTATCTCAACCCATGTTTTCTCCCTTTTACTCTTTTGAGTCAATCCCCTGTTATACTGAGGAGGGAGAGAGGTTTGGCTGTGTGATGCTTACTCACAAGCTCACAAGCTGGAGTTAATCCACAACACTATGACAAGAGTTTTAGTTGCATGCATAGGCTAAAGTAGTTTTGTAAAGTCTTTTATTAATCTAGGGAGAGGCAAAACCAAGGAAAAAAATCATCATAGCTTTGTCACGAAAGTGAGTGATTTAGGATTGCTCGAAGAATGACCATCAAAGGTTAGCAAGAGCGAGTTTGATATGCATATATAAAAATGTGACTTAACAGAATTCAATGTAAAAGTTCACTTTATTACTTATTATGTGGATGAAACCTATAAAGTACATGGAGGTAAAATTGAACTAAAAATTTTTGATGCAGAGATGGAAGGCACAAAGTACAAAGGAAACTCTCCCATTGAGTCACAAGTTTGAGAATGGAGCTTCTTGCTTTCTAAACTCCTGAAGGGGCCTAGGTGCAAGTGGGTCTAGTCTTAGCCTCAAACATGATCAATGGTATATATTTAAAGGGTTACAGGTGTACCAATTCACCACAGAGGGGATTTTTTTGTGGCTTTAATCTAGCAGCAGCCTGCAGTTTTATGGTGGATCTTAACATGTAAAAAGTGAGTCAACAGGATTTACTACACTTGCTGTAGCAATGTATAGACACACACACTTGCACACATAACAGACAAAAAGGCAGATAAATAAAAACATTAAAATAAAGACCCATTAAAAATCCTTCTTCAGTTCAGTGAAATATTCATGCCAAATGTCTCTGAATTTCTGTATGAGCATGGGTTGAGCCTTGAGAAGTTGGGGGACTTCAGCCCAGGTTCCAACTTATGATGATGGTCCTCTTGATTATGGCAGACTTGAAAGTCTGTGATCTCTGAGAGGTGTCCCACTCAGAGGGAGATGCCAGTCACCACCCTCTGTGGTCCAGGAGAGCTCAAAGGGCCCTGTTTAGGACGACTATTTATAGGGTTGGAAAATTATTTGCTTCAGTTATTAGTAAATTTCCATCCTAGCCACAACCCAAGCCAGTAATTACTAGAAATTTTTCAAAACTCCAGAAACAATAGTACCATTCCACTTGGGCTATGATTACAGGAAAGAATGTTCTGAGGCTGTCACGGGATGACTGATTATCCATATTCTCTCTTTCCACCTTAGCCAGGTGATGGAACTCCCTGGTGTGATCAGTGCCTCCCTGCTTAGCCATGCAAGAGTTCCTGGTACACTCATTACACAACTCATTACACAAGCCCCAAGGCCTGACAGTAATTTGTTGGTTTGTAGAGTAGCCCAGGGGATGAGGGGGAGGTGAGGTGCACCATCACAAGCCCACATATAACAAATGTTATGGCTTATCTTCTGGAGTTGTGTATCTTTCTTCATTTATTATACAAGTAGTCTATTGGAAAGATTCATCTCAGCTGACACAGTCAGCTAAGCTCCTTATGCTTTTTCAAAAGTCAGTGGAAAAAAAAAATCCCTGCCACAAAGAGAGAACCCTGATTGTCTTCAATGCCATTTACAGAAGAGATGATCATGTCCTGGAATAATTTGTTTGACTGCTATATAATATGTAACTAAGAGAATTTAAACTTACACAATTAATTTTTATAAATTTGAAATTAGAAGAAATTATTCTCACTCTAGGTAATTACTATAGACGCTATTTAAATTTCAGCTAGTTATGAAGCCCCAGTGTTCCTGCTTGTTCAGAATAATAACCCAGTCTAAAAAACTGGTGAATACACAGAAGAAAATCCCAGGTTGGTAGTATTACATTTGAAATATAATGACTTGACTTTGCAGTAACTGAAGCCCCTGTTTAAGTGTGTTGTGGTTTAGACTGTAAATCACACAGTTTGCTCACTCGCTTCCCCCTCCTACTTCCCTCCTATCGGGGGGTGGGGAATGGGGAGAAGAATAGAAAGAATGTAACTCCCACGGGTTGAGATATGAACAGTCCAGAAACTAAGATATAACAAAAATAACTACTGCTACCACCAATAATAATAATGACCAGGGAAGATACAAGGAAAGAGTATACAACTGCTCACCACCCAACGACCAAGCTGTGAACTAAACTCTTCCGGGTTTCTGCCCCCAGATTTTCCATCCTGGGCATGACATGTTGTGGTATGGAATACCTCTTTGGTCAGTTTGTGTCAGATGCCCTGTCTCTGGTGTTATCAGTGGTGTTCCCAGGCCAAAACTCAAAAAACCAGCACTGCAGCAGCTACCGAGAAGGAGAAAAATGGCTGCTACTGCTGAACTGATGACAAGTGTGAGGGATCATGCATAAATTCTGAAAACACATGCATGTATTTTTGCAAGATTTGCTTGTTGTAGCCAACTTCCCTATTAAAAAAAAAAAAAAAAAAAAAAATCAGCACTGTTTTCCATAGGAGGTATTTTTCAACCTTTTTACAAACATACATGAATATAAAACCTTAACCATGTCAGACCAATGGGATTTTTGCCTCTGAATAATGGAAATCGGTATAAATCAGTATAATCTGCATAAAAGTGAGAAAATGAATTAATACAGAAGAGTTCTACTGGGGGGGGGGGAGAGGCGAGAAATCCTTATAAGGTATAAATCATATCTGATCAACTTGACTGTCTGTTTTAACAAGGCTTTTGACACCATCTCCCACAGCATCCTTGTATCAAAGTTAGAACATTATGGACTGAATGGGTGAGCATCCAGATAAAAAATAGTTGGATGATCTGGCTCAGAAGGTTCTGGTTAATTAATCATTCTTTATACCTGGAGTCAACCAGAGGAGTACTGGTCTGCACACAAGTCTGTACTGATAAGCTGGATGAATGATGTGATATTAAACTAATGGAAATCAACAAGGACAAATGCTTAGTCCTGCCCCTGGGAAAGGAGACCATGGAATTGTTAGCTGGGGTACTGATGGAGAGGTGCTCAGGTCTGAGGAAAACTGCTGTGGCCCTGGGGGTAGCAAGCTGAAAATGGTCAAGCACTGCTTGATCTGAAAGCAGGGATAGCCAGCAGCATCTGAGACTGTCTTAACCAGTTAATAGCCAGCAGATCAAATGAAGTGATGATCATCCTCCACTCAGCACTCACTAAACTTCATTTGTAATGAACTTTGGGCCTGCTGAGTACAGAAAGGTCATAAATAAACTGCATTAAGTTGAACAGAGGGCTATCTGGATGGGCAGGGCTGGTGAAATTGTTAAGAAGTTCACAGACAGTGGCACATTCAACCTGGAAAACAGACAGCTTCAAGAAGCAGCTCCCCAGTTACTACACAGTAATGATAGAACAGATGGATCCAGGCTTTTCACAGCCATGCATAGAGGAAGCAAGAATAAGTTGAAACAGGAGACAGACTGGGTACAAAAGAATCTTTTTTTCCCTTAAGAGGAAAGTCAGGCAGCAGATCATGTAGCTCACAGAGATTGTGCCGTCTCTAACTTTGGAGGCTTTCTAGACCTGACTGGTTGTCATGGGTTCAGCAGTAAAGTAATTTTTCAACTTCTTAGTAGCTAGTGCAGCACTGTGTTTTTGACTTTTGGCCTCGGAACAGCACTGATAACACCGATGGTTTTAGTTACTGCCTAGAATGTTTGGTCTGACCAAGGACTTTATGAGGCTCATGCTCTGCCAGGGAGGAGGGAAGCTGGGAGGAAGCAGAGACAGGGCACCTGACTCAAACTGACCAAAGGGGTATTCCATACCACAGCACATCATGCCCACTATATAAACTGCAGGCAGTTATCCGGAAGGGCTAGATAAAAAGGACGTAAAGAGCAAGAACAGGGACTTGTAAGGGGGGAGTGCACTGCGCGGCCAGGCTTGGTAGTGGGTGGTGAGCAGTTGTATTCTCTTCCCTTGTATTTCGTTTGTCATTATTATTATTGGTGGTAGCAGTAGTGGGTTTGTGTTATACCTTAGTTACTGGACTGTTCGTATCTCAACCTGTGGGAGTTGCATTCTTTCGATTCTCCTCCCCATTCCACTTGGAGTTGAGGTTGTCATGGGTTCAGCAGAAGCAGTCATTTTTCCCCTTATTGGTAGCTGGTGCAGCACTGTGTTTTTCACTTGTGGCCTGAGAACAGTGCTGATAACACCAATGTTTTTAGTAATGGCTTAGAGATGTTTGGTCTGGCCAAGGACTTTCGGAGCCTCATGCTCTGCCAGGGAGGAAGGGAAGCTGTGAGGGAGCAGAGAAAAAGCACCTGACAAAAACTGACCAAAGAGATATTCCATACCATAGCTCGTCATGCCCAGATGCCAACAGCTCTTTTTGGTGCCCAATGTGGGGCATGAAAGGTTGAGATAACGACAGGATTAATAGCCACTCGTCACAATGCTGATTTATAGGCTCTGGAAGTTGTTACTCTTGATTCTCTTGAGTTCATGGTTTCAGCATGTATTCGCTATCTTAGCATTTTTCAGATATGGGTTTTGGGGTAAGGCTCTTGCTTCATTGCACTTTATTGGAGTGGCTTGTGATACGGACGGGCTCCAGAAGCGGGGTGGGGCAGAGACGGACGTGGCCGTGGACTTGTACCTGACTGCCCGGCTGCTCTTCACTGTCAAGGCCCTCATCTTCACCTCCGTCTTCGGGAGGCTGTGGGAAGCAGAGGAGGGGCGGCCCCTGGAGCGTAGCCCGGGGGCCCAGGAGCTGAGCCCGGTGGCTGCAGAGCAGCGGGAGGGGGTGGTGGAGAAGCCGAGCCCCGCGGCCGAGCCCAGCCCCGCGGCAGCAGAGAGCATCCCCCG
>JANRGW010023416.1:9124-25881 GCA_024733675.1 Psilopsiagon aymara
TCCAGGAACAGAGGGAAGAAAAAGGGGGAAGTGAGTGAACAAAACTGCGTGGCTGATTTATGGCTTAAACCATGACAGGAGTCCCTCCCCAGCATCCCTATAGGACCACTTCAGACGTTGGAAGGCTTCTCTTCTCCAGGCTGAACAGCTCTGACTTTTTTATCCTATCTTCATATGGCATGTCACAAAACTCAACAGTGCTCTGCATCCACAGACTATTTTATTTGCTTTTTATTCATCATCCAAAAAATCCATTATTATTGTTTGTGTTGTCACAGAGTCTTGGAGCCTGAGTCCAGGATCAACATTCTAATGCAGAAGGTGCTGTAGAAACTCAGGGCAAAAAGACTACCTCAAAAACCTTGAGATCTGAGTACAGAATTATGGACCTCCTTCTTCCTACAGTAAATGTAGTGGTCCCATATGCAGCTATCACCTGCTCACTGACCTACTTTTTTGTTTATTTTTTTCTTTTTTTCAAATGCAGGGTATAAAATAGCTTTATCTAAACTAATGTAAATATCACTTAAGATGAGTAAACCTTTCCCACTGTTGCTTGACTTTCAGTTTGACATACACTTCTTCTAAACAGAAGTTTCAAACAATCAAGTATTGTTATGAATTGTGCCAGATGTTGAAGATGGCACTACACAAAGTAGGGTACAACCTAAGGATCAGCCACAGTTTGAGACTGAAAGAATACAAAAAGAACACAGTAGCAATGAGCAAACCCAAAGCAAACACCACAGGAAGCAAGAGGTCCTAGGGAGATATTTGAAGAAAAAGATGGAGATACTACTTGCTCACACTGTGACATACAATGCCCTTGCACACTCTTTTGGGAATTACTAGAGAATTCCTGCCATCATCAATGTCACTGCAACAGTTTTCCCTAGGAGAAAATCTATTGTAAAAAGCTTAGAGGCACTGCAGAAAAATAATATACTAAATTGTCAGTTCAAAAGAGGCACTTTCACATTCCTGTTAGTCTGAGTGTAATGGCATCAATCCAAACCCAGATGCAGTCCACAGAACAACACAGGTTAATCATAAACAGTCAACTCTTAGTCATCAGGAGCAGTAGACAGAGCAGGACTGGTTTACTGCTATTGTTGATATTTCTAAGGTCACTTGCAGTATAATTAAAACTCATTAATTCAAACACTAGCAGGAGATATATGTGACTGGTAGCTGAGGGAGGAGAAGACTATATTCACTAGTGCCAAAACTAGTGCAAAAGAAAAGCCTGTGTTCAGCTCATATAAAACTGGAACTTTAAA
This sequence comes from Psilopsiagon aymara, assembly GCA_024733675.1. Lineage (NCBI taxonomy): Eukaryota > Metazoa > Chordata > Aves > Psittaciformes > Psittacidae > Psilopsiagon > Psilopsiagon aymara. The sequence goes on from JANRGW010023416.1 coordinate 10,405, forward strand.
AGCCTGCGGAAGGCAAGTTGTTAGCAGCCATCTCATAATCTGCCAAGGGACAAATGATCCAGGGAGACTGCCTTTAATCAGACTGATGGAACTACAGTGTGACCCTGTGATACAGATAGTTGTTAGAGCCTCTCAAGGTTTTCCTTTGCCTTTTTGAATATCCAAAATTATAAATTAAATTCTAGTATCTTCATCTTTTTAAAGCTTTTGTGAAATAAAGGTTTGTGATGGTATAATAGGGAGTGGTTTCACTGACCACACTTCGATTTGCTTCAAAAACAGAGGTCCAAGTGAATAACAAACCTTATGAGCTAAAAGAACAGGTACTAACTAGCGCCCTTAGTATCAAGAGTGATTACTTGACTACTACCAAGTAGGATTACCCAGTATCAAGGCAAAATACGCATCAGGGAAGTGAATTGCAAACAGCACATAAACAGGCACTCAAAGCTCTGCTTGCAAACAGGTTGTCCATGTGGTACACGGCCTCCTTGGATGATGGGCAAGAAGCAACCAAGACATGTTGAGTACAGAGGCCCCTTGCTGGGTGCTAAAAAGAACACTGAATAGGTGTGCAGCTGTTGGTAGGTGCTGAAGAGCCTGGGGCTTAGCCCAGCAGGTCAGGCATGTCCAAGAACACCACTGAGGTATCATACACTTCAAATTCTCTTATGCTAAAGGTATGACTGCTGGCTGCTCTTTTGCCTCTGCAGAAGTGAGCACACTTGTCCACTTCTGCACCACATTACATGCAACCCGGCATTTCCTCACAGCCCAGTCATAACATTTTGGACGAGGAACTCAGTCCCATCCATAAGCAGGCGCTTCTGAAGATTCAAAATCCCACAGAAGTCGGGTGCTTGAAACGGACTTCCCCTTCTCCCCATTCCTGTCCTTCCCAAGACGACCAGACAGCAACCTTCCCACGCAACTTCGGATACACCAGAGCCTCTCCTGAGGACTCGCGTGGCTCCTCGTGGCCCGCGTCCTGCTCGGGAAGCTGTGAAGGTGGCACAAGAGCAGGGCTGCCCCACAAGAGCTCTCCCTGCGCGGCTAGGCTGGTGGCGTCCCTACCCCCAGCCCACAGAGCCGGAGCTGCGGGACAGCCCGTAGGTGGCTGAATCCCCGCGGCGGGCACCGCCGGCGGAGCATCATCGGGGACCGCCTCGAAGCATCCCGGGATCCGCCTCCCGCCGCCCTTGCCCACCCCGCTTCAGCGACTTTCGCGACGGGCGCAAGTTGCGAGGCAGCCGAGTGGCGCGGAGCTGCCTCTCCCGCATTCCTCCGGGCAGGGGAGGTGCCGGGGAGATGCCGGAGCGCTGGCGGCGGAGTTGGCCCGTCCGGCTGGTGCCGCCCCTCCCCACGGTTTCTTCGTTGTTCATTTTTGGCGGGGGGAGCTGTGGCGGCGGAGGGAAGCGCTCTGCTCTCCGCAGCCTGCCGCGGTGCGGATGCGTATGGACGGGTCTTCGTGAACACAGCTCCTGGCGTTTCCCAAACAAACGCAGATCCAAACAAACCACCCACTTGGACAATTAAAACGGTAAACCCAGCTAACTTTTCATTGTCTTGCTTGTGTGTGCTTCTATATGTAGATATTTATGGCTTATCTGGATTCATTTCATCATCCTCAGCTTTTCGGTTTTAGCTTCTCTTGTGCTGCAGGGGAACTTGAAATACTGGGGTTTGAATGGAGCAGGACTCGTGTCTGCTTTATCCTAAAGTTGAACTGAGGAATGAAAACCTTCCTAGGTCATACCAGCCTTGCAAATACGTTTACTTGGTTTACTAACTTGAATGTAGATGGGATTTCATGTGTCAGCATCCCCTTGAGTTTGCTTTAGTATAATTTTTACCGATGCTATCTAATATGGCATAGATTTGTGCATACTACGCATGCAATCCTGTATGCGACTGATGTTGAATGCTGGCACTTGCATCTGAAAATCCAAGTAGGTTTTGAATCTCTTTAGTTAAAAAATGAAGTTTATAAAGTTAAAAAATGAACTTCTGTTTTCACCTTCATTCAACTTGAAGATCCTGCCAAGACAAGGTCACCTAAAACAAATCAAGTGCCCCGAGGCATCCCTGCCCATGGCAGGGGGTTGGAAACTAGATGATCTTAAGGTCCTTTCCAACCCAAACCATTCTGTGATTCTATGATAGAAATATGCTATGGTTCATGCAGTTTGCACAATTTGCATAGCTTCTTAATCCAGTAGGCTTTTATTTGAGAGGTTATTAATTTTATACAGTCACTGTATTAGTTGAATGCTTTATGACACTGAAACCAGCAACCCCAGACTTTCTGTGCATTATGAAAACCAACTTTAGGAGTTTGTATGCCTTTGATTTATTAGATATGATTTCATAGACATTCATGCTCTGTGCTATGAGCTGTTCTTCTTGGAGCATTAACCTAGCAGCCATTCACCTGGGGAAAATAAAAATTAGGTCAGTTTAAAAAAAAATAAATCAGTATATACATGGACAAAAGACTGCCTTGTTCTCATGAAATAAGAGAAAATGGGAGTACTGGTTGCATAGATGGTAAAAATGACTGATCTGAACTTTGCTGTAAAATATGAGCTCAATTTCCAAGTTTAACTCAGGGAAAACTTAGCTTAGTGTAGATTCTGTTGCTCTTCATTGATTTTGTTTCTTCTCTTTCTGAGAAGTTAGTTGTGTATTGATCTGCCTACCTGTACATATATGTGCGCACACACCTGCCCAGGCATACACCAACCCAATAGTGCCCAAGCACAGGACTTATGATTCTAGTTTTGAGCTACAGAGGACTACAGACAATGGTGAGGGAAGGAAAAAGGAGAAGAGAGTTACAACATTTACTTTTGGGCACATATACTGGGGCTTGTAGTCTTAAGACTGGTTTCAGTAGTTAAAGAGACAGGACCTGAGATGCCGCTGAAAGCATATAGCATATGCTTCTGCTGTAAAGTGCTGCTTGCTGTGATTACATCTCTGTTTGAATTAATCTTCCAGAAACTTATGTTCATCCACAATTTCTTCTGTTAGCATTGAAAATGGGATTAAATATGCATTCACTGATTATTTAGTGTCTGCTAAATCTTTTGACCCAAGAGACATATTTTGCTTGGGGGTTAAAAATAGCCTTTGTTCACTAACATAGAAACTACTGTGTACTGCAGATGCTGCACACTAACTTTCTGCATTGTTGCATTAAAATGGGAATATGGGAGTAGGAAGCATTGTTTCTCCTGCACATAGGACATGAATGGTTTAATAGCTGTGCTGCTCAAAGCTTTAGTAACTCCAGGGAATATTACTGTCTGAGCACTGCAAAAGGTTCAGCACTGATCTTTGCATCAGGTTGTTTTAAGGTACCTCTTCACAATTACTATTCATAGTCATGATAGTGTGTTCTTTCTTCAGTGCGATTTCTGCCAAGACCAGATTTCTGCCAAGCCTGTCAGAAATATCTGAAAGTTTCTTCATTTTGATTGTGGAGACTGAAGTGCTTGGAGCCTCAAAGGAGGAAAAAAAGGTGATCAGCTCCTAGCCACTGTGAAATGTCACTACAATAACAAAAAAAACTATTAGGGAAGTCAGAAAGTCTTCTGTCATTTGTTTGGGGGTTTGGGTTTTATTGGTTTTTTCCTCAGAAGTTTTAGGCTCTGCAGCTCTCACTGCCTTCAGTGAAACCTGCAAATAAGCAAGTTTCCTTGCTGAATTTCCCTTCCTTCCCTCCTCACCTCCTATAAGCTCCAAAGTACTTAGGTGGGGAGGGGGGAAGTTTTTCATCCAGGCAGCGATGAAAGCTTCCAGAATACAGTCAGGCAGAAGGGCACTCACCACTTGCAGAATCTGATTTCTCAGTATTAAGATTCCTCTTGAGCTGGGGTTACAGATAGAAAGGGCTCAGGCTGCACATGACATCCCTCAGGTGCTCATGGCATCCTATGCCAATTCCACATCTGAGGATGATGTACCACTGTTATTGTGTGTACAAGGGAATAGGTGATGAAAATACAGATATTTTTAATAGCTTAGTGATGCACAGCTGCAAGTTACAAGTGAACTTCTTGGATCTGAAAGAGTGACACCCTTTTGCCCTGATTTCCTTTCAGTTACTGATTGGAAAAGCCTTATATACTGCAGGTACTATGAGCCCTTCACCCTGAAACAGGGCAGGAAAATTGAAAAATGAAAGAGAAATTGACTTTAAGACAGTTTAAGTACTTGAAATCAGGTTTTCTACCCTTTTCTTTTAAATTACTAATCTCCACCTGTGCATGTCCATTTGAACTGTGAGACAATTTGTACTATAAGATCCTAAGTGGTTAATGGTAGGCACACAATATTTTCAAACATTTTCAGTATTAGGTAGTATCTCTTGGCTTTGGATGACTTTTTATTTATTTATCTACTTATTTAATGTTACCTTCTTGCCTGCAGTGCTTCTCTCTAATTTATGATTACAAACAAAGGTTATAGACTCTTATTCAACTGTTACAGCATTTTTATACAAATGCTCATTTACTTTGTCGTAACATTTAGCAGGAAGGATTAGTCAATGTGATCCATCATTCTGAAATTATTGTGTGAAGCGGTTATATCCAAAATGTTTCCAGCAGCCATATTTTTTGCAAGCTAATTAAATATGTCAGACATAATGTTGCCCTCTACTACTACATTATGTTTCCAAATGTAATAAAATTGGATAATTTTCAATGCAAGGTAAAAACAACATATTTTTTCCAGTTGGCATTTGATGTCCATGGTGGGAAAGTTGCACAAGGCAGTTGCTCCTGGCAGAGAAGCAAGTCCTTCAGTGTATACACTTCACATTTTCATTTAAGTCAGGGCATATTTCAGAAAATGCTGGGAATATGCATTATATATATTGAATTTCAAGTGTTATTTTTGTGAAGGTTCATCTTACAAATTATCAGTAGACTAAGAGACAGGAATTGGTGGTCATTTTCCTTCACACTCTCTTCAGGTCCTCAGCTCTCCTGCAGTTCCTGGAAGAAGAAAAGCACATGGAAGTACAGCAAACTATGCAGATCTAGGCATCTTAAGAATTGACTAAACACTTTTGAGTTTCCCTTGCCTGCAGTTGGAGTGTATCACATCACAATTTAGGAAGCTTACTTGGAAGAGTTGTGAAACTGGGTTTGACTCTTCCAGCTATGCATCCCTGTGTATGCATTTGCAAGTTTTCTGCATGAGAGAAGCAGAGAGTCTATGACTAAAGGCAGGACAGCTAGTTTTAAATAGCAAACATGGCTTGCTCTACCATGAATTGCCAGCAGCTCAGCACCACAAAAAGCCCAATTTAAGGACTCACACATCACTGGCTTAATGGAAAAAAATGAGAGGATTTCTGTAAGGCACTATTTGTGATACTGCCTTTTGAAAAACTACATCAGTATACAAGCGAGTCGCCCTGTTCAATATGTTTAAGCTTTGTTTCATCTTGTCAGAATGCAAGCTGAGTTTTGAAAGTCTTGTTCTGAGTGGCAAACAGCCCCAGATGGAAGACAGGGCTTAAGTAAAAAAATGGCCACCTAAATTAAACTCTTAACGTTATTTTCCCCTAGAAAAATCTTGTGCCTAAACTATTGAGTTTTGTAGGAAAACATTGCTCCACCTTGTTAAATGAGAGTGTTAGTTTTTCAAGCTTTGACTGAACTGGGATTTTGTTGATGGTGGAAAATAGAAAGGTTTGACAGCAAAACCATTCAGAAATAATCAGTATGTCAGCTGACCCATGTGCAAGTGCAGCAGTTATAACTAATGTGCTAAACCTTTAAAAATCATTCTCTGCCACAGGGAATGTTGGATTACATGGATAGCTCATTAGCAGGATTGTCACTATGAGGTGCAAGTAGGCTACCTACTAGCCTACTTCTAGCTACCTACTTGTGTATATAAATGTGTGTGTGCTTATAGTGTATGTACACAAACAAATACTGATTTCATGGAAGCCAAATGTAAAACCCACATGAGTGAATAAAAAGTTGCCTTGAATCATGAAGAAGCATTGGGAATGTGACCTGCTGGAGAAATAGGAAAGGAGAGAATGAGTACTGAGAGTCACAGAAAGGTCTGATCCATTATGTAAATTTTGGACAGAGTAGGTGAGAAGGACTGGAACTTACCTGACTGAGAAGAACTACTGCTTGTGCAGTAATGAGAATTTGATGAATCTTTTATGGTAACACAAAACCAGGAATTGCTCCAAAGGGTACATTGTACCTACTGAAGTGTGGTTGCATTTGGCAGCTTCTCCTGACTTGAGAACTTCTGAACTCTGCTGCTATAAGTCACAATGAAAAATACGATAATTTTAGGAACTTTTGACCTTCAAAATAGAATTTAAGTATTTAATTACTATACCTGTAACTGTGTAGTCATGTCTGCAATAACAATTACGGGCAAACAGACAACAGCCATATTCTTCTTCCTCGTTTTTTCACATTCATGGGAATAAGAGTTTGTTGTAATCAAGTTATATTCCTTTCCCCCATAGTAACACTTACTTTCTAGAGCTGTCTGTAGTTGGTTCCCACAGCAGCTGAATGAGGAGAGCAGAACAGTTGGCTTGGGCCTTTTCACTGACTGGAATGCCAAATATTCTCTGCTTCTTGCTTCCTACCTCTGACTGAGAACATAGTGCTCAGTGAATCACACTTAAGGTCAGCAGCATAGGATGACTTTAGCATCATATTGCATCTTCTCTCCTCCCTCTTTGTCCCAGTCTTACCATCTTGCTTACCTCACAGGAGCTAGATTTCAGATAGACCACATTCTCCTCACCCTCAGATGTCTGGTCTTTTGACTTTCTGGATTACTACTAATTGCACTCGTGTGGAAGCACTGACACTGCCCTGACTGGAAAACTTTCTGTGTGGGCAGCAGTAACCATAGTGGCTGTGGTTTTTCCCCAGAGTCCAGAAGTCAGGATGCTTAATGGCTGCTGCAATATGTGAAAACCAAGCATTTTCCAGATAAAAGCGCAGATCATTTCTTTGTATCATAACCACATTTGTTAGTCTCTAGATGCATAGATTATTAGCCTTAATTAGATCTTTTTCTGAGAAGTGGTCCTTCCTCTGGGAGGAAAGGAACATATTCCTGTCTACCTAACATAGACAATGTTGATTTGATAGCATTAAATTTATTCAGCCCATTTGTACTAGGCATAAGGCTATCCATGAAGTTCAGTATGGAAAAAAGTAGCTATCAGTACTCATTCTCTTATCTTTAGATTGTAAAAGATAAGCATGGATTAGCCAAAACACTGTATTAGGCAGTTATGGATCCCATGGAGTGCAAGTTCCCTCACTCACTGTGGTGACAGTGGTTTGCTGGGTCACTGATGAGTAGAAGGTGCTCTGAAACCAGAAGAGGCACAACTGAAACAGGAGGTCTGTGGCAGACATTTCAGGCCATGGTTTATTGGTGCGTCAACCACTAGAGGGTGCAGGCAAATTTGGACTACCTCTGTATCGTTTACAAATGCAGCTCAGTCGGTTATTGTAGTATTTTCCTCCAACTAGTGTTGTAATAAACCCTAGTAACTACAGGACAAGCTTCTGACAGTGTCACTGACACAAAGTAATAAATGTAGCTTGGCTGAAAATACTAGTAGGAGTATTTTCCATTTTCTGGAAAAATTTGCTCAGAGAATATGTCTTAATTACTCATTATAAAACTAATGTCAAGTTGTAAGGTTTGCACCACCTGTGCCTGTCCAGGAGACTCTCCTGGGTATCATGTAATATTTTAATTAATCGTTTTATAATAATTAGTGTTTAATTATTCGTTAACAGCTTAGCTGAGAGAAAAACTTGTAGTCAAGTGCAGGTGATAAAAGGTTGAGGAGGAGTGCAAATGGGCTGAATAACTGAGTTAGAATTTAAAGTTGTTTTAAGAAAAGTAACTGAATAGAACAAGTATCAAGGATACTCTTGGGCAAGGACAACCAAGACTGCAGATGTAACACTGGAAATGACTGACCAGGCAGAGAGGTACATCTCGATATATATCAATAATATCACAGAGCTGATTCATGTTCAGATGATGTAACACACTGATACATGGCCATCCACATCCTGAACACGGGCAGGTGGGGAACAGAGAGAGCAGGGCTGTTCTGCAAGGGGAGACATGCTGGGAGCCACGGAGACCACAGCACAGGCACTGCCTCACCAGGGAGACACAGCCAAGGGCAAGCAGGTACAGCCAAGTTCTGGTAATGGGATCCATCGACAGCCCCAGCACAGTGAGGGGATGAATCAGGATGAGGGGCCGTCTGAGGGAGCAGCCAGAAGCAAAATATTACATTGACATCATTTAATGACATAGAAAAAAATCCAAATGTACAATACAAAACAAGCAACTAATATAATTATCCCCTCAAGAAAACAGGGACGTCAAACTCTAGAAGTCTACTAGCATGTTTTTTTCTCTGTAGAAGATTCATTTAAGGCTGTTAATTTCTTCCTAGGGAAATGACTTTCATTGTGTCCTCTCTAGTGCTTGTACCTACATAAACAATCTTCTGCGTTGGGCTTGCCCAACATAACAGCATCATTCCATTCTCTTCTGCACACAGAATTTTTAAATCAAGGTTATAAATTTAGCTCATTCTTACTTTGCCTTTTGTTGAAAGCTTTTAATTTTTTTCTCCTGTGCTTTCACATGATTTCTTATTATGAAATTACCTAAAACTGACAGTTGCCAGTTGCAAAAAGGGTCTCTGCTGATTTGGGAAAGATGAAATGCGTGGGTTTTTTCATCTGCTCTTAAAGTCTTGGGTGGCTGTAGGGTTTCTTTTGGTTTGGGTTTACTTTTTTGTTTAATTAAACTGTTAAGACATTTATATCTAGAATAATTGACTATTAATAATGAGGATCTATGGGTATATCTACACTGTTACTTCCCTGATTTGCTGTTAAGTCCCTATCTTCTGATCATCCAAATTGTGTATCCCTGTTAGTTTGTTTGGATCCTGTTATGGACCAAACCAAGTTATTTCCAAGATAAAAGCCAGTTGTGAACTTAGAGATGATTTACTGAGGAGAACATTTCACATAAACATGACAGCTGAGACCCTGCCCAGATTGGGATATCCCTGTCCTACATAGTAATCCCAGCACAATTCTAGCAGACCTTCTGCCCCTAAGGTCTTACAAGCCCTTATGCCATGTCAAAGGACATGCAACCTGTTTTCCCGTCAGTATTATGCTACCCTTCCACTGGGTCAGCCCTCACATCAGTTCAGCTATGTTGAACCATAAAACCTCTAAAATCTAGTAAGAATGTCTTTCAGCCACTGGGACCTGTGTTAGATGCCATGCAGCATGGGCACAGCTGCTTGCACTGCTCTTAGAAGAGTTAACATGAGTGAGTGTGCGCACCAGTCACAGGCTAAAGAGCAGGGATCTTGGCAATATAGACATCTTTTCCGTTTGTTTTAGATCTGCTTGGGTTCAGGCTTAAGGTTTTTGTTTGCATTTCAGATTTTGAGAATAGCTGAGTGATATTAAGACTTCTTGAGGAAAGTACATAAGGCCTTCTTCAGTATAGAGCAAGCCAGTTATCACCAAACAGATGCCAAAAAGAAACAACAAGATGAGCAGCCTAGGATGCCTCTGTTAGTGTTTGGCACAAAAGTCAGTAGTGCTTTGAACTATCTGTAAAGACAAATTTGACCTAGAAAAGACCTATATTTAAATTGAGCTAGTAAGGAAAGAAAAGAGGGCTTACGTGTGGAGCCTGCTCATGACTGTCGGTACTGACAGCAAGTACCTGGAAATGGTGGGCTATGCAGACACACAGGTAGCAGCAAAGAACAATAGCTTTCCAAATGCTGGAAATTTGCTAGAAAATTACTTGCTTTTTGGTGAAGCAGTTGCATGGTCTCTAGTAAACAACATCCAATTGTGTATATATGATATTGTGACATGATTTGATATTCACACTGGAATTCTCAGTTCACTGTAGCCACCTAAAAGCTAAATGTGTCATCTGCACTTAGATATGTGATCTTTAATCAGTGGCAACAGCTCTGTATATCTTTCTTTTAGGATGACCTATTAAGCTGTCATCTGTAGCTGCTTGACCTATAACAGGTAACGCCATCAGGAGAAACGAGCACTAAAATGGAAAATAGCTTTACTTGCTTCCATTAACATTCATCTGACACTCCAAAAGCCTGCAGCTAGGCCAACACAACTACATGAGGAGTGCAAGCTTACCATGATGGTACACCTGAATTATTTCTTCCTTGTGCATTTCTGTTTCTTCTCAATTCTCAGGTAGCAAGTCAGATCTGCTGCTTATTGGCCCCATCCTTGATCTTGTACTGAAATTATCTATTTGCTCTCCTGATAGTTTGTTAGACTAATGGCACTCATTTCTTGATAGATATATATATATACAGCTATATGTGAGAAAAAAAGCAGACCACATTTAGTCATTGCAGTCATTTCAAACTACAGAATCTCTCCGATAGAACAAAGAAAAGGGACGCATAGATGGAATGAAGCTTCACCTCTTTTTTAGTATGAGGTAGTTTTATTTCAAAAAGGTATCAGAAAAGTGTAAAAAAAAAAATAATTATTTAATTAGATTAGATTTACGGTGAGATTCTTTAAGGGTTATTAAGCATTATCCTTCATAAGCAGTTGCTGTCTCAATGGTGCACATCACTGGTTACAGGAGAGGCTTTGGTCTGAAGCATGATGTTTAATATCAGAAAAGCAGTCATTAATTTCTAACTTCAAAATTCTGCCAAGCATGTCAATCATTATTGACAACCAACAAAAATTCTGAATGTGGCAATAATTTAGTCTTTAAAAAGAGAAGAGAATAAATGCATCTTGCATATTTTTAGAGCTATGTAGTACAGCATTCTGCCATGCACAGTACTTCTGAATATTTAAACACAGTTTTCTCCATGGTATTTTGGGTACTGGTGGGAAAAAAAGGAGAAGGCATAAGGAAAAGGCTAGGTTGTGAAACCAAAGAGGAAGGGAGGAGAGAAGAGTGGGAGCAGCTGTCACTCACAACAGCCCTCAAACCACAGCAGCAAGGTAAGAGAATTTTATTTAGATGCAAAATCTGAAATGCATGTTGACACTTCAAAAACAGACAATAAAGAACATCAATTGGGGCACACTAAACTGGAGAGTAGAACTACATAGTTTTAACAACATATTTTTCCTTCAGCATCAAAATGTTTCTTGTCTTGTGAAGAGTAAACATTTAAGAACTGTAACTGATGGAGCAGGGGGAATAACATTTGTGGTGAACTACATATCCACAAAAATGATAGATTTAAAGTGGTAAAATTATTTGTGAATTCATTCAAATAATTTTGCCAGAACTAACTTTGTCAAAATGTTATTGAGCATCAAAGACCTTCATTATTTAACAGTTTTGGTACAGTAATAAATGAAGATAGTTGCAACAGGACAGCAGTACTTCTGTTCCCCTAATAGTCCAGTAATTAGAAAGCACATTCTAGATACAGCTTACTACCCTTCAGGAGTTGCTTGTCTCACAGTCCTCCTCAAGGACTATGCTTTCTGGCTTTCCTGCTCCTCCTACACATTACAGGCTGTTCTCAAACAGGCTTGGAGCCACACAACAGCAGCAAGAATGGCTAAGCAGATTATTACAGCAGTCTTGAAGATACAGATTACCTGGTCTAAAGTACCTTTTGTTCTCTCCATTTAAGAGGAAGTCCAGAAATGGGCTTTGGTTAGTAGCTGTAAGGGGAGAATAGGAAGAAACCAGCACTTTGTGTTGCCAGGCGAGCACCCATACTTTGAACTGCTCTACCCTTCCCCAGCGCAAGCAGAGCTGACCTCTGCTGGAATAAAAGTGTATGAAAAAGAAATCGAGGGATTTGTTTTACATCCAAACAAACAGAGGAAGGCATTTTTTGGCAAACCACTCTTTTCTTTTCAATAGATGTTTGCAGAAAATCACAGTAAATTATTCTTTCTCAAGAAGGCTAGTTGATGCAACACATGAAAACCAGAGGGAAAACAATGGACTACAGGCACAGTGTCTGTGTTGCATCCATGTGAATCACTTGCAAAAATGGGCTGTATCTGCTGTATTTGGTCATATCCTGAAGCAAAGATAGAGAAGAATGAGTCCTGATTCCCTTTGGTAAATGCTTTCCACTGCAGACCCACAGAAGTGCTTCTCTTCCTTAAAAGTACCCATGTGTTCTCCACTCCTGCAGTATCATCTGTTCTTTACTGAATGTCTCACTAATCTGTAAGGTGGAAATGTGGCTGGTGCATTCATTTTATTGATTCAGAGAGAGAGGCAGATCCCTGCCTATAGAGAAAGCCAGGGACGATGTCCTAGGCCAGGGAGTTTGTCTCTCATGTTACCAAGTAACACAGCAATGATAATGACTTCTCAGGTCTGTAGTGAGGATACACTGGTGGCCGTCTGCAGTTACCAGGACTATTGCAACACACATATCAGCTTGTGACAGTCAAATGGAACTTTATCTAGCTGTTTAGAAATTGCTTATTTCTTCCTCCGTCAGAAAATTCACAAGAAAAGGCTTTGTACAAAATACTGGGAAAAAAGATTTGGCCAGAATTTATCTGGATTTAAAATGGAATTAAAATACACTTAAAATGCAGAAAGATCAAAAAGCAAATATTATATTTGCTGACTTGGATGCATCTTTCTGCTGAAATCTGGCTTCTAGTATCTATATCTTTACTTCTTTCACAAACCTGTGAGACGTCTTGGTGAAAGTGATATAGGAACGTAAACTGAAATTTAATGCAACAGTGTAAAGCCTAAGTTAAAAGCAGGCTGACAGAGAGGTATGTTGAAAATACTCATAGGACAAAGTACCATTTACACAGGAGGGAGAACTTTAAACATCAGGAGCTGCTTTAATTCATTAGAACTTCACTGAGAAATGTGATTCTGGCTTTTTTACTGCAATTCTTTTCAGGAAAGACCAACTCCTTTGTTCTCTTCACTGATAGTGAGGGAACTACTTTTGCAATGTCAGAACTTTGTGATACCTTTCTGCATATATAAAGTGTAGCATATATGTGACTAAAACACTTTCACTATCTCATTTTTTATTGAGAAAATACTGTATAGACTTTTGTGGCAGTAAACTGACATGTTTGAAGTAACGTAAAGCAAAGTAAACTTCGCCTGTTGAGCCCAAACATATTTACCTCCTGGAAACTGATTCTTTTAATATAGAGAAGTACAGCTCATTTGAAGAATGATAAGATTACATGGTCAGCCTGAAAAGGAAGCTGTTTCATATAAAATGGGTTTGTTCTTGTACAGCTGTAGGTATGAGTCACTGACCTAATAACTCAAAGTATTGCAGGGATATTAAGAATAAAAAAATAAAGATTTTAATAAATTGTTGAGCCAATTAAAGAAGGCAGGAAATTGAAGACTTGTTCATCCTGCCTGAAACAGAAAACTTCGTGGCAATGAGAACAGATCACACCCCTAATGTTCCCAGTTACAAATCTTCTGGATCAACACCTGCCACTGGATGTACTGCCCTTTAAAGAGTTGTGGGAATCAATGAGAGTAAGGATCAAGAAGTATTGTGATTGCTTTCAGTAAGAAAGTCTTTGACACCCTCTCTCCTTTATTCAGACACTCCTCTTCTTACCTACCACAGCTGACAGCTCTGAAACAGCTGAGCTGCAATGAAGAAATACCCTGAAAGGGTAGGGGGACCTGGTGGGCAGAACTGTTCTTCACAGACCACAGCTACCTCCGAGCCTGGGCAGAGGAGGTGGTTTTGATTGAGGGTGAAGAAAAGGGGGAAAAAAATTCTTTTCTTCCTTTCTTTGCCTCTTCATCTCCTTTAAAACTAAAAGTGAGGTTCAGTTTTTCTTCTGTCTCTGCACTGGAGGGAAATATAAGAATCTGTTCACACTTCTGTCATTTGGTGCCTTTGAGAGTGAGCAGTGTCACACCTAGCTTTCAGGCAGGAGCCTCATCTACAAGGGAGCAGCTCATACATTCCAATAAACTGGCTTAGAGTCAATTCAATTTAGATCAAGTGATGATAATGTGCTAAAGGAAGTAAGTAAAGAGGTAATTCAGAAGGCGTTTCTGCCTTAGGAAAGGTTATCCAGCTAGCTACTTTTATGCTTTTTGTTTGTTTGCAATGCAGATTCAGCGTTACTGCTGGAGTACTCAGTGCTCAGACCCAAGGGGTTTTGTGCACAAGTATTTATTTGTGTTGTATGCACGTGATTGGAGGAGCCAATTGGAGGTACAAGAAGCGTCCCTATTAGAACTAAGGAAATACATGAACAAATACATTGAAAAGATAAAAATATTCGCAGTGCAGTCTCTGCTTTTCAAATTCTCCACTGTGATAAGAAGGAGGCTGTACGACACACAGCCTTTGCCAGTGGCCTATGTGTGTGACTATAAAAGCAAAACTTCACTGAACAGCCTGTACTGCTGCAAATTCGCAGCCTCCCAGGCACCCACAAAAGCTACCACCACCTCTTTACAGTCAGCACTGCAGGAAGCACTGCTTGTGTAGTTCGGAAGGCCGGAGGCTTGCCTTCGAGAATAAAAGGCTTGGATCACGCTCCTTCTTGCCCTGGCTGAGGAAACCAAGCTAACAGAGGTAAAATGTTGTTGCTACCTCCAATCTCACATGGGCCGTGAGGTTTCTGCTGATCCTAGAGTTTCCTCCCCCACCTGGTTCCTCTAAATCACGAGCAGTCTTCCTGCTTTAGAGAATATGCTCCATGCCAGCACTTGCACTTGGGCTGCAAGGCAGTTTTTCCTTAGTAAGAAGGCAGGAGCCGGGCTGGGCTCTGCGATAGTGGCTGCTTGTCTGAAGCAGGGAAACAGAAAAGTTGTTTGAGCTGGAGAAAACATTAGTGGATTGAAAACATTCAGAAAGTCTAAACAAAGCATTCCAGAAACTGTAGTATTGAAAACTGTAAATACACATTTTAAACGTGACTCTAAAGAGGCTGTAAATCAAGACACAATAGAATAAACACAGCCAGTAAGAAAGGGATGGAATTATAACAGGAGAGAGGCTGAAATAGAATTTCTGTTATATTGCCTACCTGTTTTTCCCTCATGCCACCCTAGTGCTCTCACTAGGTCTTTCTGAACCACGCCATACACTGTTGGTTCAGCCTTAGCAGAGAGCTAGCTGGGGATAAGGTACCCTGATTAAAAACTCACAAAGACTATAACAGAATATATCAAATTACATCAGTGGTTAATTTTCGTAATTACTTACTTTTTATGCAGTTGGAATCACAGTCTAGGCTGTTAGCTTGCCTGACTCGTAAAGCAAGGTGAGGAGCATTTTGCTGTTTAACAAAGAACTAGAAAGAAAACCGCATTCAAGTGTGCAGTAGGCGAGGACCCTTACTGTGGTGGGAGAATGATGACAATCAATATGATCGCACATCAAGCTCGTTTATT